>PVJA010005123.1:21198-71335 GCA_004027025.1 Myocastor coypus | reverse complement strand
TAATTGTTTTCCCCATTTGGTGCCTTCTTTTTGTTGTTTTTCTTGGAATTTGGGTCATTCGATATTTTTCTAGAATATTTATCAGTATTCTTGGTAGAGTTAGTTTGGTGGTCACAAATTTCTTTAGTTGTTCTTTGTCATGGAAATTTTTTACTTCTCCATTAATTTTGAAAGGTATTTTTGAAGGGCATATCATTCTGAGTTCAAAGGTTTTTTTTTGTTGTTGTTGACTTGATGGTTTGTGTTGAGAAATCTGCTGTGATTGTGATGAGCTTCCCTTTAAATATGATATGTTTTTCTTCCCTAAGAGCCTTTAATATATTGTTCTTGTGCTGAATTTCTAAGATCTTGATTATTGTATGTCTGAGTGTAGATTTATTTTGGTTGATACTTTCAAGTTCTGTATGCCTCACTCACCTATGTATCATATTCTTTCCCCGTTCTTGGGAAGTTTTCCGCTATTCTTTCTGCAATAGTCTTTTTATGTCATTTATGCCGACTCCTTTTTCATTAACACTATCAGTCTTGTATTCATCCTTCTGTCATCTTGTATCTGATGAATTATTATTTCTTGCTTCCTTGTTTCTTTTAAGATAGCTTTCCTTTTCTGGTCACTAGCTACATCTTGAAGGCCTGAAAGTCTATCTTTAATTTCATTCACATAGTTTTGCCAGCTTTCAATGGAATTTTTAATTTTTTGAATATCTTTTTAAATCTATTTCTTTCATTGTATTTCTTTCCCTATATTGTTCATTCTAGATTTCCATCATTTTTCTATCCTACTCTATTTTTTCTATCAGTGTCTTTTTTGGGTATGCTCTGTGATTCTTTCATTATGGTTATTGTTCCTTTTTTACGTGAGAGATTATTTCTGATCTGACTTCCTCTATACTAATCTGCAGTTGTTTCTTTACTTTAGTTGCAATCATTTCAGAGATTTCAAGTGCATGATTCATTTTGTGCTATGCTAATGTCTCCTGGATTTGTTCTAGGTGGTCTGGGACCCTGTGATTGCATTTTACTTTTTCAACTTGTCATTTTCTGTTTCAGAAAGAACTCTTTATTTTGATTTTTGCAGCAATAGTTGTGAAATTTTGATAGTAGGTAGATATGTCACTATTATGAAATCCACTCTGGGAAGAGGCTACTCTTTAGTAATATCATCTGTGTGTTGGAGATTCTTGGTTTGTGTCTGTCCTGATGTCTTGCCTTCTCAATTAATTGAAAGTGAGATATTGGTTTCCAATATTGTTTCCCAATATTATTACCCAAGGGAGAATAAGTGGCTAAAACAGATATGATATGCTAGCTGTAGTTGTACAATTAGCAATAATGATAGCATCAAGAAAAATGTAGAAATTAACAAATTTTGGTGACTGTTGGTTTTATACTTTAGACAAAAGGAGGAGAGTCTATAGTTATATAACAAAACAAATTACAAATTGAGAGTTTATATGTAAAATGTTTTTCCTTGTTAGAGTAGATTTGCCCTGTCTTCCTCTGGCTACATCAAATTGTCAAGTTCCAAGTGCTTCACTTCACGTAGGGTAATGAGACAGGCATATGGATTCCTCTGGCTAAACTAGTTGCCAGAGTTATGAGCACCTCAATACTGCTTCCTATTTTTCCAGCTGAGCTAGTTCCCCCTACAGTTTGTTTCCCTGGGTACCTGTCTGTTATGGTTTGTATATAGGTGTCCCCCCAAACCCTCATGCTGTCATGGGGATGCTTCTGGAATTTGTACTTGATTCGTTGGAAATGGGTGATGCCCCTCCCCAGGGGCAGGTGATTTGCATTTCAATGCAAAGGAAGAGAAGTTAGCTGCTTGAGCAGCTAGCTCTGTGTGCTCTTGCTCTAAACTGCCACCATGAAAGGTTATTTTCTACCATATGTTTCTCTACCTTGGAGCCAGCTGAATATAGACTGAAACCTCCAGTAACTGTGAGCTAAATAAATATTTCTTTCCCTCATTTTGAGTGTTGAAGTTTCAAGTATTTGTCTAAGCAACAAGAGAAGAACAATGAAGACACTGCCCTTATATGCTTTGTGTACCTGAGTGTACATGCTTACATACTTTGAGTACATGAGCTCGTATAATGTGAGTACCTGAACTTACATACTTTGAGTACCTGAGCTCGTATAATTTGAGTACCTGCACTTACATACTTTGAGTACCTGAGCTCGTACAATTTGAGTACCTGAACTTACATGTTTTGTATGTTTTTAACATGGTTTGGATACTTGTACATATGTGCCTTGGGCAACTGTATTTATATGCTTTGGGTACCTGTATGCATGTTTTGGAAATTAGAGTATTGTTTGTTCTTCTTATGTTCATGTTTCTGCCAATTTTGTTTTATACTCTTATTTGCAAAGTTGGACAAGAAAGTGTTATGGTTTGTTTTTTAAGTTTTAATAAACTGCTTTTATTGAGTCTATTACCAAAATGCCTTATGTCAATGCTGGAGGCTTATGCAAATGCTTTAGAATGGTGAATCAAATGAAACTAGTCTATCTTTAAACTTTGTTCTTTTCAAAGTACGACTAGTGCTTCTTTATTGGCTGATCCAAGATTAGCTAACTAGGACGTACTTGGACAGTGTAGAGACTGAGAGACACTCTTTAAATAATTAGAATCGCAGAAGTGACCATATCTGATAAACAACTTTATTATAAGACAACCATCCTTGAAAAAAAGCCCTCAACAAAATTCTCAACAAATTCTCAACAAAACAAAAAAGTAAGATCTTTTCCTGTCATTTTTAGGGTCCAGGAATTCAAATGTCACCACTGGACACAGCCCCAAATCTGTACCTTTGCCAACATCTCCTTTGTCTCCCATAACTCCATCAAATCTATGTTACAGTGTTTCCTCATCATACTTCCCTATGCAAGAGTGTGGAAAAGAGTGAGATTAGTTGGATAAGTTACACTAGTATAAGGTACTGGTTCTTTCTGGTTGCCTTGATCCAGTCAAAATTCATATTTCTTCTAATATCTAATAATAAGTAATGACAATAAAAAAGAAGACATATTTACTAAACATGTTTTACATGGCAGATGTTATGGAATGCATTAAACATGCCTATTATTAATCTCATGATAAAATCATGATCTGGATATAATTACTGTCCCCATTTTATACATAAAACACATAATTATTAGGGGTATTTGAAGTTGAGTCTCTAAATTTACATGTTCATCCACAAATATTAAGGTACTCACACCAAAACAAATCAAAACATATATCTTACACTTTTAAAAGTAACTTGATACTGTCTTTAAAATCTTACTAAAACACTGTATGTCATGTAGCTGAAGCCAGTCACTATTCACTCTTACATAAAAGTTTCTACTTACAAGTCTATTTGAGAGCTGTATCCTCTCATCTGATAGAAAGTTAAGAAATTTTACATAGTACTTTATGGAGAGTGGCTTTGAGTTTAATTCAATAGACCTAATTTAATTTCATTCAACTGTCTCTGGGGAAAAGCCCAGCATGATGACATAGTGAGTACCTCAGTCACTTCAGCTGTGAAAGGGGTCCTTCATACTCTAGAATTTTGGCACTTATCAAATTAATACTTAATATTAGAAAGAAACATTTAGTAAAGGGCAACCTATTATGGGTATTTAGGGCATCGCTGTCTCCAATGTCACCACCAACACTGAGCTGGTATTAAAAAGATGCAAGTGACACTGAAGGGTCCTAGAAAGGGAAAGAAAAGATGTCTATAGAAGGAGAAAGAGTGTTCATAATGTACAATTATAAATTTAAAAATGGATGTAAGCTGGGAAATAAAATCAAATGGGTGTTAGAATACCTAGGCCCTTGCTCAAGGGATGGTTGATATCTGCTTTCCTGTGCCATGAATCAGATCAGCACCCAACAGTTGAGGAGTCTCTAAAAATCTTTCCAATTTGACCCATCAGACAGTAATCACCTGTGAATCAGGTGAAAGGTTGATTTGTAGATGAGTATATCAGCAGGAAATTAAGTAACAAGATGGATGGTAATTCAGATGAACTTCAAAAGAATTTCAGCAACTGGTGGCCAAACACTGGAGAACACACACACACACACACACACACACACACACACACACACACACATGCACGCACAAACGTATGCACTAATGGTGTAGCATATTGGTTGAGGGTTCAACTCTGGGTTTAGATTCCATGTCTTTCAATCACATGGTAGCCACTCACTAGGTAGTACCTCAAACTTTCCTGAGATCCAGGTTTCTAATCTACAAAGTGTAGATAATGATGTTACCCAATTCATAGAGATTTTGCAAGAAATGAAGAAAACATGAGATATTTATCATAGCATCTGGCACATATTAAGATGTTTGGTGGTTAGTCTCATTTTGCTCTGCCCTGCATCTCAGTTTCCTAAGTTGCAAATTGAGTGAGTGTGCATGGGTTGATAGTTTGACAGAGCCCTGGAACTGTGACTAGACTTATGCCTAACCCCCATCCCCCACATTTTAGGTGTGCATATGGAGGGATGGTGAAGACTAGAATAAAAGGATTAAGATAAAATTTCTCTGAATATTATCTCTGGAGAAAGAAACAAGCCCAGGCATAGCTGAGTTAACCAGATATGACACATACAACATTTCCTTCTCCTTTTTGGTTTCAAGCTTATTTTTGAGGCGATAGATTCTACCCAGTAGGCACCTGGAGGCAAAGAGAAGATGGCTGCTGCTGTGGATGGATCTGCCCTGCTCTGGGTAGCTCTGTTGCTCTTCTGTAAGTAGAGGGGCATTTTCTCCTCTTTGAGGGGCTTCAAGGGATCTGGGGAGAAGCAGGCACAAGAACTTTGGCAGGTTTAGTGATCACTCTTTCTAGGACATGTTCAAATAGTGGGATATTTCCTAGGGACTCTATTAGGCATAACTGGAAAGCAGAGGAAATTGGGCTGAGTAACAGCTACAGGGGAAGCAGACGGAGAGCCTGATTCCTTAGAATTACCATGGGATCTGCCAGAGCTAGATGCTAGATTACTAACGAGGATAGGAGGACATAGGGAAGATAGAAGCTCACTGTCCAATTGGGTCCTATTCCTAAGAAGATATGTGTCCTGAAAGCTCAATGGACATGGATCTCAGCACTGTGCTCAGAGTCCCAGGGGCTGGGAGCAATGTACTGATTTATTTTCTCTGGATTTTGCAGCTCCAGATGGGATACTAATGGGTAAGTCCCCTCTCCTTGGGTCCCCAGCATTTCCAAGTGTCTGGGCTTTCCTCTTTCTCGCAGTCTGCCTGCGTTCCCTCGCATCCATTTTCTGATAAGAATTAATCTGCCCTTCTCTGACCAGCCTACTTTCCATCTCAACCTTATCCACACGTCTTAGCCTCCTTCCAGGGCTTTTGCTCCTTCCACTCAACTTGTATGATTTTATAATTGAGAATGCTGAAGCATTAAGTTACTTGATGGAGTTACACGTCTAAGAAGAACAACAACAACCAAATGGACTGCAGCCTCGTCCCTCACGTCGGAATCCGCTTCTCCTTCAACTGTAGCACTCTTTTGTCACACCATCTACCCACTTTCTTGGCCTTTGTTCAAATTCACACCACATCCCTTTGCTCCTGGAAGCTGTTAGAGACTGACCATCGTGGTGCGTTTCACTTCCTTGCCAAATTGACATGTAGTTTTCACTTTATGGACTTTATACTTTTTACAATTAACTAGTCATAAAATTTAGATCTTGGAAAGACCATGTATATTTCATCAAGTCAAATCAATACATTTTTATTAGTACATGTTTGAAGTAATAACTATTACAATTATCATGGGAAACTGGTAAACATACTACTTCTTAATTCTTTTATTCACCGCTTACCCTCCTCCTTCCACCTATGTCTCCTTCCCATTTGCAATGCTCTGTTTTCATCATTTTCTAACCTGTTTCACTCTGCTCTCTCCCTTCTACTTTCCCCTCCTTCTATCTCTTATTCCCCACCCATTTGAAAAAGATCTCCATATTTCCTATATTTCACTTAATATAAATCTCAAGTGGCATCCACTTACCTACAAATGCTTCAAGTTTATCTTTGTTTATGGCAGAACAGTGCTTCGTTGTGTATGAATATCACATTTTCTTGTTGATTCACTTGTTGATGATACCCAAATACATTTATCCATCTAGTTTTCATGCATTCACTTGCTTAATAAATACTTAATGAATACTACCTGTATACTATACCAGCCTTTGAGCTGAGCAGTGGTTGAATGTGGTGGACAGAGTCTGTATTTCAAAAAAGATTGCAATTCTCATTTATATATTTTGAAATTGAAATTAAGAGAATTATAATGAATGATCTCTGCTCAAACATTGAATTTCTTTGTTGTTGAACCCTCCGCATTTGTGTCCTGTCTTTTTATGTTGGGAGTTTCTGGGGTCACAGCCGTTTCCCTCACCCTTCAATGTTTCCCTTAGGAATCAGAACAGCATAGAAGCAGTACAAGGGTAAACTATTCATTTTGACTCTGGACATATTTGTGGCTTCTGATGATTTTTCCTTCTATTTTTCTTTTCATAATTTTATCTTCTTGAAGCCCCTCAGAAATCTGTGATCTCCTTAAGCCCCCCATGGAATAGAATATTTGAAGGAGAAAGTGTGATCCTGACATGTAATAAGAACAGTGATACTAAAGACAACTCTACTAAGTGGTTTCACAATGACACCGAATCTACAACAACCACTTCCAAGTATAACATTGTGAATGCCAGTCTTCAGGACAGTGGGAAGTATGAATGTCAGAACCAATATTCGAGCAAGAGTCAACCTGTACACCTGGAAGTACTCAGGGGTAAGTTCTAGGGTTATGGAAATGCATATCTCCCATTTGGGAATGGCCCATTCGTAGATGGGGCAAAGTAAGTTATTCTAAAGGCGAGAACATCAGGGTAAAACTCAGGACTTTCCACTGAATATGTCTCCATTCCTCTCATATACCCACTCCTTATGACTGCCTTTTAATCTTCTTTCAGTGTTCTGGCCAACCTTCAATATTATACCCTCTCTTTCCTGTACATTATGTGGTCAAATGCAACATTGAAAATAGGACCAAAACTCTTGACTTAAAAATTTACTCTGAATAATCTATGTGCCATGACTTAAACATTAGGTCAATTAAGAGGGGTATTGGTGTACATTCTTTGGGTCATTTACTGTTATTCAAAAAGAGCTCTTCTCTGTTTCACACACATCCTGCCAACAATTAGCATAATATACTTGCACATGGAGGTTGATCAGTAAGTACTGGTTGAATAAAGTAGCAATCTCATTTGGATGGAAAAGTGAGTGGTATATTTTTCTGTCCAGTGAAAATAAATATTCTAATAGCTGTATGTAAATTCTACTTATGAACTAAATCAGTATAAAGCAGCGTCTTTACTTCCACGTAAAACAGAAAAGTCCTTAAGGATTTTCCCTACCTAAAATGTGTTTAAACAAGTCCACCATCTTCCCATTTGAGAATTTTCTTTTATCCGTGTTTTTCAGTTATCATGATGGCAATAGATCTCAGCTTTGATTGATTTGCCATTCACAAATATTTTCTGAGTATCTATCAATTGCTAGGCATTGTGTTAGGCGCTGGAGAAAACACACAGAATGAGGCAAGATCTCTAACCACAAAACATCGAGCTAACCGGGGATGAGAATTTTGGACTAAGAGTTCCACAAATAATCAAAATGGCTGCACGTGTTTTGAAGAAGTTTTAAGTCCAGTTCTAAGCATTATTTTGTGTTTATTTTCAAGTTTTTGAGTCATGGATTAGGCTAATGATAATCTGTGGTTTCTGACACACATCTTGTGATCCTATTTATTGGTCTATATCAATATCATCTCTCTTGATGTTGTATCTACTTATCTATATATAATTTATTTATCCATATTCTAGCTATATACCTATCTATAATCTGTACTATCACCTATATATTGATGATTTATTTACTTATCTATTTATCTATCTATCTATCTATCTCTATCAATCTGTCATCTATCTATCTACCTATAATTTACCTATTTATAATGTTCCTTTTTTTCTTCCACATACTTCCTTTCTCTTCATTTGTTGCTAAATGAATAACATAATGATTACTCTTCAGACTGGCTGCTACTTCAAACCTTTCCTGAGATGGTGATAGAGGGCGAGTCCCTAACCCTCTTGTGTCACGGTTGGAGGAATGCAACCATCTACAAGCCAATTTACTACAAGGATGGCCAAGCTTTCAAGTACCGTTATGATAACGATGTCTCCATTACCATTACAACTATGGGACCTGATAACAGTGGTGCCTATAGCTGCTCAGGATTTTTTAGGCGCAAGGACTGGGAGGAGGAGGATAGATTTTACTCTGACCTCCTCAACATTACTGTCCAAAAAGGTGAGTTGGTGAGGGGAAAAAAAAATGATAGTCCACAGCAGGGGAAGGAAGAAGTCTATGTGAGCCTGAAGTGTTTGCAGTTTATAGAATTAGGGCAACTATGATAACTTGGAAAGGTTACTAGATTTGCAATAAGGTAATCAAACTGATTGTATATCACATAGCACATATCTTAATCTCAGAGTACTTTTATAAAAATGATGATGGTAACACCTGCTCACAGTTTTTGAACTGTGGAGTTTTTGTGAAGATTAGTGTGCTAATAGTTATTATATGACTTTGTAAACTTTTAGGTATCATACAGGTGTGAGAGATTATAATTCTTTTTTTTAATCTGAAATTTATCTGTTTCTCCTGAGGGAAGGATTAAAAATTATTGAGTTGAACGGGACTTCCAAAGTTGAAGGAATAAAGGTTGTGATGTGTAAGAAGAGTCTATTCTATCTTAGGAAAGCTAGAAAACAAAACTTACCAGTCAATAAAACCATGCGCCTGTGTCTTGTGGGACAAGGAAACAGGCTTGATATGAGTGAGTAGGCAGGTGGACTGCCTCTATGGCCTATATGGATATCTGCTCTTCCTAAATCTTGTACACAACAGGAAGAACCTTTGGAATATTTTCCTCACAAAGAAGTTAGACAGAGTTTTTAGACACGTTGATAATTATGTCTAAGAAAAGTGTGGGACCAAAAGTCAGAATTAAGCTTTGTTCACAACTCTGTTAATGTAAGACCAATGTGTTGTTTGTTTCTGGATTTTTCATGTGTAAAATAGAAGGTTTAGCCTGAACTCCACTAGAATCACCTAAGGAACTTAAAATTATATTAATATCTATGTCTCATCTCCTCAGATTATTATTTGATTGGTTTGGAGAGAAGCTTGGGCATCAATACCTTTAGAGGGTCTTTTAAGTGATGGCTATGTTGGCTTGGTTTTAATAACTCTGCATGGCAAGCACAGAGTCCTTAGTTTAATTCCCAGTACCAAAAGAAAAAAAAAAAAAAAAGTGATGGTTATATGCAGCCCATGTGGAGAAACCCTGATTCTTAATTGATTTCTGTCTGTGATAGTTGGGAGTTCTATAACACTAGAAAAGTCATTACCATGTAGTCAGAGTAACAGAGCCATGAAGCAGTAAAACCGGAAGGTAACATAAATACTGTAGTACTTTGTGTCACCAGGTAGTTGTGCAAGAAACAATGATGGATTAATGAAAAATAAGACTGGTGACTTTTGACTCTACTCTCTCTCCCTTTACCTCCAAATTACAAATGGTGGCCAATAAAGCTTCAAGAAAAGAGTCATTTTTCTATAAATGTTCTCTGGAACACATTGACTGAAGGAAAGATTTTGGACAGGGTTTACTGAAAATATTAAATTCTCCTTGGGCCTCCAGGGAACATAGACTGCGTAAGGTAGTCCCCTGCATGTTTTTCCTCTGCTCCTGGAGGATATGTCCTACTAAATTGGAGGAACATGCTTAGTCTTTCTCAGAAGAAAGATGAAATTCTGAATGTCACTCTTCAATTGCTAACATAAGTCATGTTTCTTGTTGCATCTGTGTTCTGCTCTAGCTCATCCAAGCAAGTATATTTGGCTGCAGCTCACTTTCCCTCTTTTGGTGATGATTCTGTTTATGGTAGATACCTGGTTATATGTCTCCACTGGTGAACAGCTCAAATTTTTCTTGAAGATGAAAGACAACAAACATTAAGACCCACATCCTGTGACAGGCCCTCAAAGGAATGAGGTTGTTGCCTAAGAAGCAGTTTGCAACAGTCTTTTTTTTTTTAAACAGCATAAGGAATTGCTTTTCATTTCTCCAACACAGCTCTCAAAATACATAGAAAATATCTGTGTTCAAGGATTTATAGAACTGCCTCACTAAACAAAATGTAACTGGTTATGTGACATGTAATTCTAAGTGCTCAATAAAAATTAGTGGAATAAGTGCAACGGTGAGTAGACTCGTTTATGATTAGTCTTTGCAAAAGGGAGCTGAACTTGAATAAAATAAGTATGAAACCATGTAACATGATACTTCTGGATATTCAATATTCATTCTTTTTTTTTTTTTTTTAGTTCTGCAAGCCAGAACTATGAAGATCAAGATTTAAAATATCTTCTTATAACAATTGAGCTAGAAATGAAGCAACACAGTAGAAACAACAGACGTCGATAATGTTTATTTTTCTCTCCACCTTATTTGATATAAACTTCTTAATTTTTGGCTGAATCTTGGTACTTGGAATAGATCTCAGGGCCTTGCACTTATCACGTAAGCACTTGTGCCACTGCGATACTTCCCTAGCCCACTTTTGGCTGAATTGTATCTTAAAGAATTGACCCTAGAAATGAAATTCAGTTTAAGAATTCTGTTATTGTTTTGCCCCTCTAATATATCCCAAAGTTATAATTTAAACACATATTTTATCTTAATGAACACATTAAATAACCACTCTATAAAAAACAAACAATAATAATCAAAACATTATCTCTCAAAATAGGACTGAATATTTGTCAAATGAAGGAAATAAACAGGTATGTTTATTTTCACTTTCAATTTCACCATTAAAAGCTCCAGTCCACCACACAGCATATATGTGACTGGATTTTCCTCCTAAAATGCCATTCACTGGGAAGAGAGAAAAAAAAAAAAAAAAAAAAAAAAAACATACTGGAGAAGGCATGGCTCCAAAGATCTTTTACTTTCCAGGTTTGTAATTTGGGAAGATCTTGTACCACTATTGGTCACAGCATTCCATTGGTAATCACAGGAATCGTAACACTCGTCCAGTTTATCACTCTTTCTGCCCCATTGTCCATGACATGGTTTCATGGGGGCCTTAAGGAAAGCTCCAGTGAATGGAGCCTCATCTTATCAGTGCTCAACAAGAGTTCATTGCAGGGAATGAGCTCAGGAGGCCTCTAGTTCACCCAGGCTATACAATAACTAGTAGAGTATCCAGGAGAGAAATTTATAAGTAGTATCTTTAGACCTATAAATTCTGTGCTTAAAAGTAATGTTTCTGGAGTAGAGAGAAGAAAAAAAAATTGTGAGCCTTTCTTTTTCTTTAGCTTTATCCCTCAGGTATATGGTATGAGCAACTTTTGCAGAGTCTTTCCTTTTGTTTTTCTTTACTCATTAGAAAGAGTGAAGGGATGGTCAGATGCCCACTGAACAGCCTGTCACTTATTTCATGCAACATGCTTCCTGAAGCAGCAGCCAGAGATCCCTGTAGGAGGTTCCCTGGCATTCTAGGAAAGGACTCCTTGTGGCACTACAATGCTTGCTTGATCTCGCAGCCTTGAAGTAAGCACATGCATTCAGGACACCTTGCTCCCGGGGCTCCTACAGGAGTCAGCATCACATGGAGGGCACACTGTTCAAACTCTGAGTCAGATGTGGGTCTGAAGCCAAACGACTCAGAGTTAAGCCCTGAAAGCTACTTAAGGCACATGAAAAGTCCAGTATTGATCAACTTAAGGCACATGTCCTGAGAGTTTTGATATAGTTGCATGGCACAATTCACATTTTGCTCCTCTCTTGTCCTCAGTGTGAGCTTGGAGTGCTACGGATGGAGGACAGAGACAGAGGTTCAAATGATCACTAACTAGCTGAGAGACTGGGCCAGTTCCTTGCCAGTCTCTGAGAATCTCTTTCCTCTTTTTAAAATGAGGGGTTGAAACGAAGTGTCCTGTTAGGTCCTTCTAGCTCAGATCTGTTCCACCCATTCCTCTGTCATCCGGTTGCCATATTCTGGTGATCCAGACACAAAGCAGCTCAGAAGGCACTGGCAGGAAGCTGCAGTGTGAACTTCTCATCATGCGTCACACATTGGTCCTTCGTCCTTTCCTGTGTTCTCTCGCGGACCTAAATTCTGTGTTCATTTCAGGCCCTTGTCTGCCAATTCTTTCTCCCTGTTATCTTCTTGATGGTCACTGAAAGCCTACTCAAGAAAGAATGTAGAACTGAGTTAACAACTGAGAATTTTGTAATATTTAGAATATACCATGTCTGAAGGACTCTTTAATTTAGTGTATATATGTATATATGTATATATATATGTATATATGTATATATATATATATGTATATATATATTATTTTTTATTGATACCAGAGGAGTATGTTATACAATGACTAGCAGATCCTACTCCAGGTTCACTTTTTCGGCCCCTCTGCTTCCTCTGATTCCTTAATTGGTGGGTCTAACCCAGAGCACAGAGCACAAATCCTGTGGAGTTCCTTATTAAGTGGTGGTTTCTATAAATCAAGGCACAGTTCCCTATTTGTGGCTAAAGGAATAGACGTTTCTCTGGTTATGTCCAGTGTAGACACTCAGTCGGAAGACTTATTTAGTAATCTAAGGAACTGAGAATTCAGGAAAGGCTATTCTCATCCTTCTTCCCACGAACTGTGAAATGAAAAGAGCAGAAGCATCTTTCTGAATTGAGACATAAAATTCTTCTTAGATACCAGAGGCACCTGAGGATAAGCGGGGACTGTCCAGGCCCTCAAGTGCCATCAGAAAGTAGGGTTGCTTTCCAGACTTGGATTTTGTGTTCAGTTCTGAACAGTTATAACTAAGTCCACATTACCATCTGATATATCATTGATCTGCACAAAATTCTCCCCAACAGCCTTTTATTCTGTACAAATGTGCCCAGAATCATGACCAGGTTCATCTGTTTACATAATGGATAGCACTCCCATGCTTCCCCTACTGAAACTGGAAAGTCACAGCCCCACTTTTACTATTTCCTGTAATGGTTGCATTTCAGCATAACTCTGAGAGTGGTCAGCAGTCTCTCTGCAAGGTCAGGGTACCCGGCTGCAATGAAGCCAAAATTACCATCCGCAAATTGAAAGGGGAAAAAAAAAAAAAAAAAAAAAAAAAAAACCTCAAAGTTTTCTCACCAGTTTCCAACCAGTTAACATTAACATTAACAGAGCTGTCATCTAAATTGATTCATGGCGAATATAACTTAATAAGTAGAATATAAATATTTTCAAAAATTAAGCTGTAAAATTCATTTATCTACCCTTACTAAAATATGTTAATGGTAGACATTGCACTCTCTACGTATGCCAGTTTCTCTAGAAATGGGATGCTAAAATAGGATTCTAGCTTATGCCAGCTGTTCTAGAAATGGGACCTTAAAATGTTGCTTGTTTTTATCCCTGGGAGACAGATTCCAAGGCACAAATTTCAGTGCAGGAACTTAACTCAAAGTGATCTCTGGCTCTACTCCTGAGCGTAATGAAGAACACAGGGTGGAACAAACACAGATGTTGAGATGTGAAGCAGTGACAGCAAACACCTCAGCCGTCTCACAAAGGAGCACTCCAGAGTGGGGAGAGCTTTGCCTACTTATCTTACTGATGGTTCCCTGAAGCAGACAAGCTTTGGAGGCAGTACCTCCCTGAGTAGGCAGAATCTACTAGGAGGCAGCGGCCCCAGAGGAAGGCAGGCTCCTCAAGTGGCACACACTGAGAGCTCTCAGCCCGTGTTCATGCCAGCGTCAGAAGACACATGGAAGTCTGAGTGGGCCACACTCAGTGTTGAATTATAATGCCCCACAAACTCATCTTCAGTAAAAGATGCTGTTAAATTGACCATCAGTCCTTACTTCACAGCTTTGAACCACGTCAAACAGGATAATGACATGAAACATTTTTGACTTGTGTTTTGACCAATGATACAGAAATGAACTGGCTAACATCTCTGGGAATGTAGACACTAAGGTCAAAACATCTTTTCTCCCTAGCCAGAATGCATAAGTCAGTTTTGTATTATTTTTTTAATGGCATAAGTTATCTTGACTCAAGGATTGTTTTGTTTCCACTGGCTCCTCTCGATCTCAGCAGCTGGAGTTGGGCTGTCACTTCCAAGAATGATGTCTTTCCTTTATGGCTTCATATTCCTGGATCAGATGGTTCCTGAATGTTAAGCAAACTACCTGAACTTACAGCCTGACAGCCTCATTGTATAGAAGGCTAGAGTGGAGTGGGAAAATGAGACAGAAATCCTTCCTTATCTCAGCAGGTCTACTTTCATCTGCTGTATGCTCAAACATGAAATTCTGTTTAAAACTCATGATGAAAACTTGGTGGAATACTAAAAAATACTTTGTATAGAGTAACCACAATAACTTTAAGAGCTTCTGCTGATTAATACATATTGTCCAAGATTCTAGCTAAAATGCTTATAATTGCAATACTAATTCAGAGAGCTTGGGTCTGTCCCAGAAAAGGAAATTCTTAAACACTACCCTGTTTCACTCTGTGTTGAAAGGGTGAAAAGGGTTCATCATTTTGACCTGGTTTCTTTTTCAATCTGACTTTTCTTATCGGAACATAGATGGTTAAGCCTATGGAAAACCCACGCCGTGTTCTCCTGGGCTAATGTTTTCTGTTGTCTCCCATTATGCTCTCTATTCTTGGTTTAATTGGGACAGCTCCATCCATTTGAAAGATGTGTCTCAGGGTTTTGAGGATTTTCCAGATTGTAGTATCATATGAACATGGAATAAAAAAGTATGAGAAAGCCTACCACAGAAGGGCATGAGTGTAGGTCTCCTCACCTACATGCTACAGTGGTTGCACAAATTACTCCAGCGCCTTTACAAACAACAAAGAAGTCTTTTTTGAAGTGGCTTCTGACTTTGATTCTCATCAGCTTTAGAATGTTGCTGCATCTGGTGTTTTACTGGAATGGTATGCTTACGGTCTCCAGTTGTCTGAAGGCAGAGGAGATCCATTCTGATAGAGATATTCTTGGGTAATTTCTGCATTAAGAGCACCATGAAGTACAGCAGTGTGAGCATAGATGGCATAGTCTCATATCTGCCTCACTTATATAGTATAAGCCAGTGTATACGCTATCACTGAGTGAAACCTTACTGTGCAGTGCATTGCTACAAGTCAGAATGTTCTCCTAGGGGTAGTCGTGTGGCTGTGCATGAAAGCATGTGCAGTGTTTTGGCTTTGTAAATGAGGCAGGCCTAGTTCAAAAAGAGTTGGGGGAAAGGACGGAAAGCTGTGAAGAGACAAACAGAAAACAAGTAGATTGCAGGAAGATTGCCAAGTAAACGTGTGTCAAGCCTCTGGGTTTGTTTGAGCCAACATATTCATTTTCCCTCTACATTCATAAGTGTATAGAAGTAATTTTCTAATAACTCTAGGGATGGGTACAGAGAACAGGAACAGGACCAAAGGAATTCTTCAGGTGAGCTCCAAGGAATCTCACTCTGGTCTTTGTGATTTCACAGAAGAAGACACTGTCAAAGTAGCTCTCAAAGATATATGGCCATACCCTGAAAGAAGAGGTCTTCATAGCTTTTCCTAAGTGGAGGTTGGCTTTCTTCCCAAAGCTTTGCACAGAGCCTCTTTGACCTCCCTGTTCCTCAGACTGTACACCAACGGGTTCAGCAGGGGAGTGATGACAGTGTAGGTCACTGAGATGAGTCTGTCCTGCCCCAGGAAACTCTGGGACTTGGGCTGAAGATAGATGATTGAAGTACAGCCATAGTGGATGGTGACCACTGTGAGGTGGGAGGCACAGGTGGAAAAGGCTTTCTTCCTGCCCTCTGCTGAAGCTATCTTGAGGATGGTAGAGATAATGAGGACATAGGAGATGAAGACCACACACATGGGTAGAATAAGGACAAAGACACTGACCACGAAATTAATGATCTCATTGGCAGTGGTATCTGTGCAGGCCAGCTTCAGCAGGGGTCTCACATCACAGAAGAAGTGGGAGATGACAAAAGCATGACAAAAGGGCAAGCTAAACACAGAGGTTACCTGGACAACGGCCATGCTCAAGCCAATTCCCAGGGATCCCAAAGCCAACTGGACACAAGCCCTCTTGCTCATGATAACTGAATACCTCAGGGGGTTGCAGATGGCCACATAGCGGTCATATCCCATGGCCATGAGCAAGAAGCAGTTGTTGATGCCAAAAGTTAGATAGAAGAAGAGCTGGGTGGCACAGTCTTGGAAAGAGATAGTGGTCTGAGGACTCAGAAGACCATAAAGCATATGCGGAATGATGACAACTGTGTAGCAGGTGTCAGAGATAGACAGTATGCTCAGGAAGAAGTACATGGGAGTATGAAGGTGGCGGTCTAGGTGAATGATGTTCACAATGATCACATTGCCGGACAGAGTTACCAGATACAACATCAGAAAAACGACAAAGAGGACAAGCCTGTGCTGCCACCCAAAACTGGAGAAACCTTCAAAGAGGAATCTTGTAACAGAAGTGTAATTAGGCTGTGGCGTCAGCATTGCAGCTGGTCCAGGTTTAAAGGAAATATGAAAAGGAAGGAAAGATATGATGACTCAAATGGGAAACACGTTAGCCTGAGCCAAGATGCCCAGTCCAGAGAGTGCCAAGCGCTGCTCCAGAAACTGGGGTTCACTGGCGATCAGCTAGTGACCCTGTTCTCTGTCTTCTTTGACTACTCTCTTCTTTGACACTGTAGAGTGTAGTGTACACCTGGGACTTTAGCCCTGAGGGCATGAGCAGCAATAAGAGGGAGAGAAGAAATAAATTAGGAGAGATTTGTGGAAACTGATCACTGATGTTCTCTTGTTTATATTTCCAGAAATGGGATTATTGGCATATGGCACTTGTATTATTAATATGAGCTAATTTCTTACTGTTTTCCATGGAGTCTCCTCCACTTTGCATTTACACCAAATGTATATAAGTGCTTCTTTTCCCCAGATACTTTCTAGCAGTTGTTGTCCATACACACATATGTATGCACATAATTTCATCCTATTGCGAGGTTATATTGTGATTATCATTTGCATTCTGCTAATGAGAGCATCCTTTCATGTAATTGAGTTGAAAATTGCAATCGTGACCTTATAGAGATACTTGTACATTCATGTCCATTGCAGCACTATGCATACATAATAGAAAATTATGGAATCTTCTGATATATCCATTGCTAACTGAATGAATAAAAATGTGGTATATATTTCAATGGAGTATGATTCAGTTGTAAGAAAGAAAATTCTTCCATGTTCCCAACAATGTGGACAAATCTGGTAGGTGTTATGCTAAGTAAAATAAATTAGGAATTGAAAGATAATTATTGTATAATTACACCCATAGAAGTTAGCTAAAATCATTAGATATCAAAGTGAGGGAAATTTGTTCTGTTACGAAAACTTTCTGGTATGCAACATAATAATTAATCTAACAGTACTACATTTTAAATTTAAAAAAAAATTTAGAATGTAGACCTCAACTTCAAACAACAAAGGAAAACACAAAGCTCTACAAGGACATTTTGAAGGAGATAGGTGTATCTTTCATAGACTTATGTTGAAACTCGTTAAATATTTTAAATATATTCAGGTTGTTAGATAGTGATTATATCTCAAGAAAAATTGCTTAAAGAAAGATCTGGTTGGCTATTGGATAGCTGCGCCTAGATGAAGGAAGACACACGTAAAGCACTGACAGTGTCCAGGTCTTTAGCTTCTCAACATATCTGGAATTATTTCCCCAGTGATCCAATGAGACACCCTACCAAGGCTGCCAATACCAAGTCCCCCACAAGGTCTCTTCAATGGCTTCTCCTTCTTACAACTCTAGTCTAGAACTTGTCTTCAATAGATATCTTGTAAGATGATGAAAAATGATTTCCTAACCGCTGCTGTAGGTATTCTAAGCATGGAAAGGAAGGGGAAATACCTGAAAGCTGAAGGTTGACCCACTTGTCTCTTTCCTGTTCCACCCAGGACATTACCAGTTCCTCTACAAACACTGTTCTTTCCCTCTATGTTTTATTCGTTCTATGAAAACCAACTTTGGACAAACACCATTGCCTCTGATCACTGGAATGTTTTCCTTTTTAATCTCCCTCTTTCTACAGGTCTTAGTACTTTCCTACTGAATATTGTCACTGTATTCTTTTGAAACAGCTACTTATTTATGGATGGGGATATAGCTCAGCAGCTATAAGCACCTTCCTGGCAACCACAAGATCCTTAGTTCAATCTCTGGTACTGCAAAAGAGAAAACAAACAAACATACAAACAAACAGATGCTTATTTAACATTCCTGCATGAATTCTTTCAATAGTTCTTAAAATTTATTAAGCAAAATATTCAAACTCATTTGTAAATTGATTATAGTAATATAACAGGTATCATCAGGGTTAAAGTATTTGAGGAATTTGACCTGGCACCTGGTACAGAAAAAGCCATTATTAATACAGCTTTAGGGGTAGTTATTCCTTTTTATTTTTCATGAAAATGTCAGATTTTCATTTTAAATTTATATTCATTTTTTCAATACTAGGGATTAAACCTAGGGCTTTCTCACTTAGCTACATCACTAACACCCCCCCCATACTACTTTTTAAATTTTTTATTTTGAGACAGTCTTGTTAAGCTGCTTGGGCTGTGCTTGTACTTATAATCTTCTGTCTCAGACTCCTAGAATGCTCAAAAGAATCACTTTAAATTTATAGCAGGAGCAGCATAGCAGTCAAGCTGTGGGATTCATTCTAACATTCTTAGTTGCAAACCATCTTTTGATTATCCTGGTCTTGACTTTATAAATGTTATCATTTCTCATCCATTTGCTCACATAGACTTTGCTATGCATCACTGAAATCTCTCTGAAGGAGCACTGAGCAGATTCATACACTGCTATGGCTACCATCCTAACATAGGTGGATTGCATACAGCACACTACTATATTTGGCCTCTAACACTCTGCTGGTAAAGCTCAACATTTTAGTTCTCCCTTGGATCATTATAGCTTCTCCAACTAATGTCACTAGGAAAAAGCTAATATAACCGGAACTATCCAGATCCTGTCTGATATATCACTGATAGTTGGAGCCAGTTATCATATGTTCAGGGTCCATTCCTTTTAGATATATTCAAATTCATGCATTTTGTTCTTATAACATAATTTTCTTAACCAAAAAAAGTCTTACTTATGTCTTCGGCTTGTATTACTTCAAATTTCTTTCTCCCCCAGACTATTAGTCAGCTCTAAACTAATAACACCCTAACATCTCTCCCTCAATGCTATTATGTGGGAGACTCTTAACAGAACAATCAGTATGGAGGTACAGAGAGAACTGAATAAAGTCTAAGACACTGGTAGGAGTAGGATTACTCATCTAGGATCTAGAAATGGAGGTAGAGAAGCAAACATGAGAGATAAAAGAATAGAGTATGTACAGATAGATGGAAATCACAGGATTCAGTTAATGTTTTTGAGTTTGAGTTTTTATTGCCTTTCCTTTCTTTCAGATAAATGACAAAACAAATGGTAGAAAACTTGTTCCTAACCCAAGTGAAGATGAATGTACTATATGTTAGTATACTTTTGTGTATGTGGACAAAGGAACACATTCACAAGACTGTTTCCTGCAGTTTAAGACATCTGTGCATTTGGGTTCACTTAATCCTTAATTTGTCTTGATTTTATAAGAAAAGCCAATTCTTTACAACTCAGCATACTCAGCAGTCACAAGTATCAACGTTGTGTTCAAGCCAGAAGAAGAAAGATTTTTAAGGTGGACTTGGCTTCTGCAGATTTCAGGTTCTTGAACAGTTTTGGGGATTAAAACCCAGGGAAAGGCCTTCCAAGTGTTTTACATTGCTCTTCTCTTCTTTTAACAATTGATTTACATATATGAAGTCTCAAAGATCATATTCGCTGCTCTCAGACAAATTTTCCTTCTTATGTAGACTGCCCCTGCCTACATGCAGACTGAGTACACTCTCACTACCACTCCCCATCCTAGCACATAGAAAAGCAATACTCACCTGGCGTATCACTGCTGCTGTCTTCTGGCAGCCATGCTCACACCCAAAGGACATCCACCACTCCGGAAATCTGACTGTAAAGAGTGGTTACATATATGTGGTGATTCTGTCAAACATTTCTGAGATGTTTGCCAATGTTCTGTGCAAAAACAGAAAACCACCAGGAGTTTATCTCTGGACCACTTTGTAGAAATGTGCTATTATCCCGAATGGTCTGAGAGTTTCTTAATCAGAAGGTCAGTGAAGTCTTACTGAATAGTGCTACGGTATAACAAGAGTTCTTTCTTTGATAATAAATCTCTAGACTCAACCCAGGGTGCTACACCCCAAAACAAGCATGCAATGAAGAAGGAAATGATGTTTATCTCAGTTCTCCTATGTGGGAGGCAGCAGTGAGGGGAAGAACAGTTATGTTATAGTCCTTCAGACTTTCCTGGTCTCATACGCTGAAAGAAGCATCAAATCTACATTGGAGACTTCTTAAGAAGGTAGCAATCCTTTGTTTAAAATATTAGGTCTCTCCCTAAAATGCAATCAAATATTCCCAAATGATCAATGACAATCCAAAGAGCAGAATGTCTGGAGACCTCATTACCAAGTCAACTCATCACCCTACCCCCAGCAACTTAATTGTGGTACACTTGGGAGGACAGAGCTGGCTAAGCTGTCAGGAGTGTCTCTGTCAGTGAAAAGCCTAACTTTCTACTTTATGGTGGACTTTTTCTTGCTAGGATCTGTATCATATTATCTGTGCATTTTCCACCAGCTAGAAACCAAAACTCAAATATTTACTGAAGAAAGGAAGATATTCTAAAGCCTCAATTTGTCTTCATAATTTGTTCTCATAGAACAGGAATAGCTAACTATGGTCCGCCAAGGAATGTGACTATCGCTCTTGCTTAGGTACAGACTGAAGGATGAACAATGGTTTTTACATTTTAAATGATTGAAACAAACCAAAAGGAAAGCAGTGCTTTGTGGCACATGAAAATTATATATTTTAACTAACCAAAGTGTTTTTGAACCACAAACACACTCATTCATTTATGTATTATATGTGGTTGCTACTGGCTTATTATGCAAAATTAAGTGCAATAGAGATCATGTCTAAAAAATCTGAATTATTTACTATTTAGCTTTCTTTACAGAAAAACTGCAGATTGCTGATACAGAGTGTTTATAATGCAACCAAAGTGCACCAGGCATATCAGAAGAGAAGACAAAATGGCTAAAATCAGGAAGAAAAAGTGAGCACTAAGGAGAAACACATCTATAAAGTAACTATTTTAAAATTATAAGAATCTAGCGTGAGATACCCAAAACCACAGCAGGTTCCCCTCAGATTATCCACTAGGGAAGGCAGGTGAATATAAACATCTTTCTCTGAAGAGTGGCAGGACTTGACTCACTGCTGACTAGTGTAATGTAGCAAAGGTGATAGGATGCGTAGAATACATTATACACAAATCCATCTTGTTATCGCACATTGTATATATGTATAGAAGTACCATAGTCTGTCTCAATAATATATATAATTAAAATAGTAAAAAGTGAAAAAATAATCTGCCTAAGTAGACTGCAGCAAAAGATATTTCTGTGATGTCACTGAACAAGTGAGGGGCCCTGTGGTAAGAGTGCTTTAGAGAGGTTCTTGGGCAAAAAAAAAAAAAAAAGTAAGCAATCTCTAGGAAATGAGGGAAGTCACAGTTGATAGTCCTAAAGAAATATCAGACACAAGAGACTCGATTCTTTTGACAATTACATATTTGGAAGTGAGGGACAAACTACGGGAAAAATTACGTATCCACTGACCATCAAATGTGTTGGTGAGCCCTGGAGCAGCAGGCCAGCTCAGCCTGGCCCAGGCACTGGATCAAGGAACTTGCAAAATGATAAGCGTGTGCTGTTTCAAGTTCCAAAATTGTGGTATTTATGATGCAGCAACAGAAACCTTCTATGATCATTATTGACATGTAAGGAAATGAAAATAAGAGAATAAAGCCATTAACGGCTCTTTTAGCAACAATGATGAGAAACAGAAATCAATGAAATGAAATTTCCAAAGTGCTAAATGAAAATAACTACCAAACCACAATTGGAAACACAGGCAAAATATCCACTAGGATGTAAAATTAAAACCAGAACTTATTTCTTGAACTTTTTTGTGTCTCTATAGTATAATTTAACTAATCATCTTAGAGTCTAGCAAATCATAGTAACAAGAATCCTCACCTCTGAAAATAATACAGGAATAAGTTCTCAGGACAGGAAATGGACCATTTTGTTTACTTTCCCTTTTGTTTTGCATCCTCACACCATTCACTGAAGACATTCATCAGGACATCTCCCCAGACTGGATAGAACTAAGTTACTGCCTCTTAAAAAGCCATCCATGAGGAACATCCTAAACCTTACAGGGGAAGACGTGAATACAAATCTTGTTCTTCTGTTTTCTAGGTTTGTAATTGGATAAAATCTTTTCTACTTCTATGGAGTTCAGTATTTTATTCTCAGAATAGTCATGATGATAGTCCTGCTCTCTGCCTCCTAGGGCTCTGCTCAGAATCAAGCAAGAGGTTGCAACTCTGAGAGCTTTTTAAGTCGCAAAGATTTATAGATAAAGATGTAGGCAGGAACATTCAGCACTTATATGAGACCCACCACTAAATGGCTTTCTGCCCCCTCCAGCCATGGCGATGGTTACGCTGGAGCTTAGGGAAAGCTGGGGGAAGAAAGGTGTACGTTGTCAGCACTGCCCACGACTTACTGATAATCAGGGGAGGGAATCTAGTTTACCTGTGTTATACAAGTAACACCTTGAGGAAGGGGAACCGGGACAGATCTTCATAAATATCCATTAGATCTGGCAGAAACACTTTTGGCCTCTAAGGAAAGAGAAATTACTGGCATTAAACGTTTTTATTCTCTTTTTTCCTTTCTGCTTTCATTCTCTCTACATAGAGATTTTTGCAATCCATTCATATGGGGATCTATTATTAATCTCTCGCAAAAATGACCTCTTTGTTTGTATGTATATTTGACTGACTGACTGATTGATTGATTGACTTTACTTCAGAGAAATAGCCAGATTTTCAGTGGATAGCATGTTTTTTTAACTTGTAGCAAGGCCAGGTGATTCCAGAAATTTCAGAAGGCCTAAAACAGGTCAGGAAAAGTCTCCCTAGGAGATTCCTGGTGGTTCAGGGCCTCCTCGTCCCACTACCCCAATGCTTCACCTCATCACCTTGAGGCCAGAACATGCATTAAGGACATTTTCCCCCGGTGACCTCTACAGGAGTCAACATCAGAGACATCAGGCTGGAGAGCAAATTGCCCTTTGTTTACACATGAATCTGAAGCCAACTGAGTAGCTATAAGAGCTACTTAACTTGGGCAGAAAGTCTAGTCTTGATTAGCTTAACATGCATGTCCTGAGAAGTGTGGTATTCCTGTGTAACACATTTTCCTCCCCTCTCGTCCTCAGCCCAAGATCAGAGGGCCGTGGATAGAGGACAGAGGTGGAGGTCCATGATGTCACTAACTGCCTAAGGAGTTGAGTCTATTCCTTGCCAGTCTCTGAGAAACTCATTCTTCCTTGTAAAGTGAGGGGTTTGGACAAAGTGTCCTGTTAAGTCCCTCCAGCCCAGACCTGTGCCAATCATTCCTCTGCCACTTGGTTGCCATATTCTGATGATCTAGGCACAGAGCAGCTCAGAAGGCATCGGCAGGAAGCTGCAGTGCATGCTTCTTATCATGCTCCGCACATTGGTCCTTCTTTCCTCCCTGTGCTCTCTCATGTACCTAAATTCTGTGTCCATCTCAGACCCATCCTTGTCTGCCATTTCTTTCTTCCTGCTATCTTCTTGATGGTTATTGATAGCTTATTCAAGAAAGACAATAGAACAGAACAAGAACTGAGTATTTTGTAGACCCACGTCTAAAGACATTTTTACTTTAATATATATGGATATCAATCTTGGTTGTCTACTCAGGTCTAGACAGCTATGGTAACATCCTTATGGCCATTCAGTACTTCATCAATCCCCACAATGCTCCTCCAAATACCAGTTGGTCTGCCATTATACCATGCCTCACTATCAAGCTTACTTGTATACATAGAAGACTGGAAAGTCATAGCCCCACTTCCAGTATTTCTCTTGAAGGTTGGATTTCAGTACAATACTGAGAATGGTCAGCAATCTCTCTTTGCAAAGCTGTAGTGCCTGCCTGCCATGAATTTGAAATCACGCAAAGAGAATTTCAGGAGGGAAAAAAAATGACTACTTGTGAATTCTGAGAAAAATTCAGATCTTTATTTTTAACCCGTTTCCAAGCAGACAATACTGTACTGCTGACAACTAAATTGAACCACAGTGAGTGTAGCTCCATAAACACAATGAAATCATTTTTTAAAAAATGTAAATATAGAAGCTACTGGTCTTCTGCCTTCACTGTGCCACATCGCAACCAAAGCTCTGAGCCCTCAGTTCATGGTAATTGCTTTCCTAGAAACTGCTTTCCTGAAGTTTTATAGATTTGGAACTCATGGAAACAGACTCTGAGATGGAGACTTTAGTGCAAGAATTTCATTAAGGAGTGCTTTCTCCCTCGACACTGCAGGGCTGAAGGTAGCAGAGTAGACCAGGCAGATAAATGGAAATGTGGCAGTCAAGCAAGCCTTTCAGCCCATCTCAAGAGGAGCACTCTGGCTTAAGGAAGCCTCTTCATAATTATCTTAAGGCCAGTCAGACCCATGAATTAGACATACTCCTTCTGAAGAATAACAAAATCCAAGAGGAAGCAGCTCTGTAGCAATGACAGTCCCAAAAAGGGACCCACATTTTTTTCCAGGACTGGGGAATGTGTGTGTAAATCCTCAGTGGTGCAATCTGGGTGCGTATACTATCATAGCCAATAAACTTATCTTTAGAAAAGAAACGGTGTAAAAAAATCAGACCTTTAGTGAGAATACTTGAACCAGGTAAAAGAGAATTATGATGCATAATGTTTTAATTGTGTTTTAACTAACAGCACAGAAATGAACTGGCTGCCATTTCTGAAAATCTGGACACTAAAGCAAAGACATATTTTATTTGCCAGCCAGACTCATGAGCCAGATGTTCCAGGCCTTGACTCTTTGCGATGTTAACTTGAGCTAAAGGATTTGCTCATTTCTACCGGCTCTTCCTATCCTTAGCAGCTGCAGATTTGGTGACACTTCCACAAGGGATGTCTTGCCTTCCTGGAGTCATGTCACTGTATCAAATGGATTCTGGATGCCATGCTAACTGTGCTACTGTGTTTGCAGCTCGAGAGTGTAACTATCTGCACCACAGAATGCCACAGTTGGCGGGACAGATGAGATACAGGTCCTTCTGTAACCCAGAGAATCCCCTTGTACTTTCTTCAATGCTACTTAGAACACAGTTTTGAAAATGCTGGGATCATAGAAACTTCCAAAAACAGATTTATGAGCTCTTATAAAATTTTTAAATATGTTGTGGGTTGTAGTTTGCTAATAAATGCTGCTTAACATATTGTCAAAGATATTTATGTTCATAACACTATTTTAGAGAATGTATATCCGTCCTACAAAACTTCTCAGGTGGTATGTTCCTTAGTCCTGTATTCAAAGTACAGTAAGAGTTGAACCCATCAGACTTGGTTTCCTTTTCACCCTGATTTTCTCTTGTGGACAGGTTAGGACCATGGACAACCCACTTTTTTCTCTTTGGCTACTGCTTTTTAGTATTTTACATTATACTCCCTATTTCTAGGTCAGTTAAGGAAATGACATCCCCTTGGTAGCTATCCTCCCAGCCTTTTGAGGATTCCTCAGGTTGAGATGTCATGGTAAGAAGTAGCAAAGACAATATAAGGGAACGTAGCCCCTTATGTTCCTGTGTGTTTCCTCATCTACACACCACAATGGCTACAAAACTATTTAAGCACCCCTATCAACAACAATGAACCTTTCAGAAGCGATTCTCAAACCATTATCAGGACCCTGTTGTATTTTTGTGAGTTAGTGAATTTAAGTAGCTGAAAACATTTTCAGAATATCTGTGCCTATGTGTAAATATCCCTGTGTGTCAACGACACAAATATCTAAAATCTTTGTACTATATTATTTGCAATGCCAAATAAATTGTTTACTTTTCTAGAGAAGAACACAGAGAAGCATAACTACAACAACTAGCACAGAGTTCAACTGAATTCACTATTTCTGATCTCATTCATGTGTTATAATGGGGTAATAATTAACACATGTGTGTATTTTTAGATAAAAGATCTTCACAAAGATATCCCAATTGGCTTTCTTCAAAATGCTCTGCCCAGAGCTTCTTTGACCTCCCTGTTCCTCAGGCTGTATACAACTGGGTTCAGCAGAGGTGTGATGACAGTGTAGGTCACTGAGATGAGTCTGTCCTGCCCCAGGGAACTCTGGGACTTGGGCTTGAGGTAGACAATGGAGGCACAGCCATAGTGAATGATGACCACTGTGAGGTGGGAGGCACAGGTGGCAAAGGCTTTCTTCCTGCCCTCTGCTGAAGCTATCTTGAGGATGGTAGAGATAATGAGGACATAGGAGATGAAGACCAGGGCCATTGGCAGAACAAGGACAAAGACACTCACAACGAAGTTGATGATCTCATTGGCAGTGGTATCTGCGCAGGCCAGCTTCAGCAGGGGTCTCACATCACAGAAGAAGTGGGAGATGACAAAGGCATGACAGAAAGGCAAACCAAATACAGACGTTACCTGGATAATGGCCATGCTCAAGCCAACTCCTAGTGACCCAGATGCCAGCTGGACACAAGCCTCCTTGCTCATGATAACTGTATACCTTAGGGGGTTGCAGATGGCCACATAGCGGTCATATCCCATGGCTGTAAGCAGAAAGCAGTTATTGATGCCAAAAGTAAGATAGAAGAAGAGCTGAGTGGAGCAGTCTTGGAAAGAAATAGTCTTCTGAGGATCCAGGAGGCCATAAAGCATACGGGGGATGACAGCCACCATGTAGCAGGTCTCAGAGATAGAGAGCATGCTCAGGAAGAAATACATGGGAGTGTGAAGGTGGCGGTCCAGGTGAATAATGGTCACAATAATCACATTGCCAGACAGAGTCAACATGTACAATGTTAGAAAAGTGACAAAGAGGACAAGCCTGTGCTGCCATCCAAAACTGGAGAAGCCTTCAAAGAGGAACTCAGTCACGTAAGTAGAGTTCGTTCCTGGCACTGGCATTGCAGCTGGCCTAGGTTTACTTGAGCTGGGCTAAGGAAGGAAAGCGGTGGTGGGTCAAGCATGAAACCCAGCAGTCAGGACCAAGGTGTCTGGCCCAGAGGGAGTGCAGCCTCTGAGCATTGCTCCGGATCCCAAGGTCCTCAGCATTCAGTCAGTGGCCAATTCCTCAGTCTTCTTCTTTGCCTACTTCTTAACTGATACTGTAGAAAAGTTTTTGTGGGGTACTAGGATTAAGATAGAAACACAAGTGAGAGGGAAAATAAAGACTCATTAATGGAGACTTATAGAAACAGCTACTTGATCTGAGGTTCTTATTTATATCCCCAGATATGGAACTGCTGGATCATGTGGTAATTCTATTTTTAAATATTTGAGGAGTTTCTCTGTTGTTTTCCATAGTGACTTCACCATTCTACATTTCCACCAGAGAAGTACAACACTTGGTTTCCTCCAAACCCTTTTGGACAGTTACTATTTGATATTAATTAAAAAAAATATTTTCTTATGATTGTGAGGTAATATCTGATTGTGTTTTTCATTTGCATTTCCTGATAATTATTGCTGTTGTTTATCTTTTCATATTGCTCAATTAAAATTAGATCCCCAAAGAGATATTTGTACATCCAGCATTTGTTCCAATGTTATGTAGTATAAATAAGTTATGGAAATGACACAAAGACTCATAAGCAAATGGATGATTAAGGAAAATATAGCATGCAGAATGGAACATTATATATCCTTAAAAAGAGGAAAATCTACTGTGTGCAGTGACAATAATAAACATAGAGGATTTAACACAAAGTGGAACAAGCTAGTCACAGAAATGCCAATAGTGCATAATTTAATTATATGAAGTACTTAATATAGCCAAATTGATAAAAAAAGAGAGAGGGGCAGTATCAATAAGATAACAATAAAGGAAATTAATGAGCTATTATCTCACTTCTATAAAGTTTCAACTAAGCAAAAAATGAATTATTTTTTAGCTTTTCCATTCTATACAGTATATGTAGTCAGGCACACTGCAATATAAATTCTAAAATATGTTACTGGGTTGATCTCAAAAGGGTCTTACTGTAAAATGAAACAAAGACTCAAGGAAACTTTTAAAGGTGACAAATGTGTTTCCTCAGGTAATGTTTTCATAGGGATGCATATTTGAACTCACAAAATTCGTACATTTTTAATTTACATTATTTGGCATCAATTATACTCAGTTAGAATGTTTTCCTTTTTTTTTTTCTTCTTGAGGGCCAGAGAGATGGCTCAGCAAACTAATCACCTACTTAGCCAAGCCCAGGGACCAAGGTTCAATCTCTGGCCGCACATGTCATGCTGGCCCTGTTCCCAAGTATGCTGAGCAAGCCACGGAGACTGGACATGGTGGAGTACTCCTATAATGCCAACTCTGGGAAGGCTGAAAGCAAGAAGATCATTATAAGTCTGAGCTGTGTGATCAGAACAGCATGTAGTCCCAGGTATTGAACCATGGCCCCTGTGCTTTCCTAAGCAGGTGCTTAGTCTGCTGAGCTATCTTGTCAGCCCTCAAGATGTTTAAAGAAAGCAAAACACAACTCCTTGGCCATTGGAGGTCTGGGTCTTGTCAGTGGAGAACAGTGACACACTGAGGATACCCAGATCCTTGCCCTTCCTCAGCTCATCCTGATGTAGGTCCCAAAGAATTCAATGGAAAGTGACCTAGTGAAAGAAAAAAGATGTCTGAGACTGATCTCCTCCCAACACTGTCAGTATCAGCCAATGCCAAGGGTCCTTCTATCTAGGTCCTTGCAATGGCTTCTCCTCTCCAGAGCGCTAGTCTAATCCTAGCCTTCATGTCCTTACATCCTGCACCAATCATTCCATGCAATTTTGAAATAATAGAGAACAGAGTTTACTGGCTATTTTCCATAGCATCTGCAACAAATGTCCTGTAAGATCATGAAAGATTACTCTATAAGGTGCTGCAGACATTTACTTTGTTTTCTTGAATTCCATCCATAGAAAGAGGAAAAAAAAAATTGGAGAAGTCTCTTCAAATACAAAATGAACTTTCCCCATTCCTTTCCATGCTGTGTTAGCAATGCAAAGGAGCTGCCCCTTTGCTTTGTCTTACCCCTGTGAATTCAGAGCTAGAGACTGTCCTGGAGCAGATTTATTTTTGCCCATCAGCCAAGCTTAACCATTACCTCCCCCGTTCCTCCCCTGCTGTATCCAGTCCAAAGACAGTGCCTCCTGCCGTTCCTCTCAGCTTTCTACCAACTCTTAACTTCCGAAGATCATTGTCATGGCTTACAATCACTACAACAGTGTCTCAATTCCTCTTCTTTTTTTCAGTGGGCCTTAATCTACTGTATCTCATGACAAACTCTGATCATTATAGTCTTTCAAAAGCAATTCCCAGATCTTCCCTGAGTAAATATCTTCACAAACTCCTCAGATTTTTAAGAACAATATTCTTAAATGTTATAACTTGACTATCCTAATGTTTGGCAGAGCTGAAACTTAAATAGATGAGTGTATTTAAAGAGTTTAACCCTGCACCTGACACACAGGAAGCGCTTGGTAAGTAGTAGTTGTATTTGTGATTATTACTTTTTAATTTTACAGATAAATCATTTTAAATTTGTAAGGGTTACAGAGCAAGAATGGAGGTGGAGAATTTATTCCAACATTTCTGGATTCTAAACAATCCTTTGATTACCCTAGCCTTATTATTTTTATCATTCTTCTTTCATTTACTCATATAGATATTTTCACGCTTCTTAAAAATGTTTCTCACGGTTCACTGATCAGATTCACATATAGCTGTGCATGCTGCCAGCACACAGATGCGGAATGAGTAGAATACAACCTGAAGTTTCACCTCTATTATCTTCCCAATATTGTTAGCAGTTTTAATTCTTACCTTGATCCAAAAGTCCATCTAACTAACATACCTAGAAAAATCTGAAGGAATATTTATTCTGTGTTAAACTTGATGATTTGGAGCCAGTCAATCTTAACTTACAGTTTCTGCTGTATTTGTGTGCAGTGGAATTCATGCACATTATTCTTATAAATAATTTCAACATATTGAACAGGAGACTTTGTTTAAGACAGCGGCCCATAATATTTATCTTTCTTTTCTCCTCCAGGGTATTAATCTGCTCTAAGTTATTAGCACTAAAGAAAAACTCTACCCCAGCACCAAAAGTTCAGGGAGCCCAACAGGTAGAATAATTAGTAAAGGGGAACAAGATATGGAAAATACTTTTGAAGCACTGCCAGGAATATGATTACTCATCTCAGTTCTAAGAGATGGAAATGAAGAGTGAAAGATAAGAGGAAAATGTAGGGAAGGCATAAGTGATGTTAAAAAAATTCAGATAATATAATTGAGACTGGTGGTTTATAGCTTTTTCTTTCTTTTAAATAAATAATGCAAAAATGAATGTAGTCCAGTACTAGATAAATACACACTGTTTATTAGTTTTCCACAGAAAAGGAAATTTATCCAGTTGTTTTCTGAAAATTAAAAAAAATCTTACTTTGGTTTACTTAAAGCATAACTTATCTTGATTTTACCAAGAAAAATCATCTTTTCAATTGAATGTGCTCAGTGGTCCCATGCTAAACCTTGGAAAGGAAAAAAAAATATCAAGGTGACCTGGGTGCTCTTGGACCTTAGTGTCTTCAGCACTCTCTGGGATACAACCCAGTGAAAGGCTTGGTTTTGTCTTCTCCCCATTAGAACAGTCACCTATGTTTCAATATTTTGAGAAATTGTATACTTTCCTATAAGACTCATGTTCCCATTCTTGAGGTTAGCAACCTCTCTGTGATAGTACACACTCTACACACACTCCCCAACCTAGCAGTTACTCACCTGGCAACCTGTTTGTGGGATCTTCTAAAGAGTTGTGCTCATGCCCAAGGCACGTCCACCACTCTGGAGATTTGACTGCAGGAAACAGACTATAAATTTCTATCAATACTTATCAAATGTTTCTGAGGTTTTTAGCCATGTTCTTTGCAAAAGAAATTTAAAACTCACCAGTTATTTGTCTGTAGGTTACTGTGTGGAGCTATGCCATTTTACTGAATCATCTGTGAGTTTCCTTCTTATAGGGTAGTGTTATTTTTAACAGGAATTCCCCATTTGGTATCAAATCTCTAGATACCACCCAGAGCACTATGTCTCAACACAAGGCTATAGAGAAGGAAGTGTTATCTGCCTCAGTCCTCCTGAGTGTGAGAACACAGTGAGGGCAGGAAAAGTCACATAGAGTACTTCCAGATTTTTGTGATCCATGTCACTGAAGAAGCTCTGCTTTGGGTCACAAAGAAGAAACTCCGGATTAGCAGTTCTTAATAAGGTACCAAATCTCTGTCTCAAAAGCTGGGATTCTGTCCAAGATGCAGTCATTATTCTCAAGTGATCAGAAGCAGCAGATATAATCTCAACAGCAGAGTGTCTGGAGACCTCATTACCAAGGTAACTAACTATGTCTCCCTGCTGATGGCTCACAGTGAGGACAACATTTGGGAAAACAAAATTGACTAAGCTACCTGTAACATCTCCGGGACAAAAAGCCTAACTTTCTGTCTTAGGGTGGCTCTTGGCCTTGATAGGATCTATGATATATTCGCTATGCATTTCCCCAGTAGCAAGAAAAGGGCACTTACAGCCTCATAGGAGAACTCTTCATATATAAGAGAGGAGATATTCTGTATTCCCCAACTATTTGTTAGTTGAGCTCTGGAAATAGTGCCAAAACGAGTATCTTCTGTTGCAGGCAATCGGATGTTCACTGAAGGCAAGGTTAAAGATGCCAATTTTAATAAATTTGTGTGAACTATCAAAAAAAAAAAAAAAAAGAGAGAGGAGAAGGAAGGGCTTCCAAGAGGAGCTTAATCAGGGGTCCTGGTTACCAAGAATATACAGAAATGACCTTCAGGAAGTGTGACATGTAAAACAGGCTTAATATCTATGAGTAACATCATTAATTCTATTCCTAACTTTTATATAATTAAAGTGGTATTTATTCTGTCTCTTTTGCTCACCACAAGCCCCTCATTCACATTGGCCCCTGGTCCTGCCTCTGTAATCAGCCTCCAAATACTAAATACATCATGTTATCCATAGCCTAAATAGCTTCTCACACGAGTCTATAGTCTCAAAATATGTATAAATTGGCATCCAGTTGTCACATGTATTTAACTTTTCAATAATTTCTTTTCACTAATCTAATATTCCTAATTCAATTTTGAGCACATTTAAGTCCAGTCTCTTTTTTATATACCTTTTGTTCTCTTGGTGTATCAAGAACTGGTTCTTCTAGAGAATAATTGCTAATACTTATTACATGTTCTTAACTGCTGAGACAAAGCTAGGCAATGTGTATACACTCAATCATTTTATCTTAGTGGTAAACTCATGATGGCATAATTTCTGTTATTTTCCTAAGGATATTGAGATGATAAGTGGCAAATCTATATTAAACCCATGACACTGTGTCAGCTAGATGCAATGTAATTTGAAAATGGGTTTTACAGAATTATTTCTAATTGCAACATGCTATGAACATATGTTAGTATTGGAGAAAGAAGCATAAAACTAGTGCTACTTGTGATTTGCTCTTATATTTGCCACTAACCTGGTCAGTATTTAGAAGACAATCTTTCTTATTTGGTCCTTTCTTATTTATTTGAGAGCAATAGTATGACAATGTGGCAATGGTAAGAATAATTATGAGGGTGATGGTGATAATTTACTTCACTTTAATCTTCTTTTATGATATCTCACAATAACATTGTGAAGTAGATCTATCTGTCACCTGTCTGTCTGGCTATGTATCTAATCTATCTATCTATCTATCTATCTATCTATCTATCTATCTATCTATCTATCTATCTATCTAAAGCCATGTAATAGAATTAGGCTGAGTTCTAGCCAAGGCTTTTTACACCTTATATTTTCTATATTGTGTTGAACAATAGACTTAATTCTAGAAGTCTACTTCTAGTCTAATTTGTCTACTAAGACGGTAAATAGTGAAGGAGCCAAGATTCAAGAAGACATGTGCAGATATGTTAGCCTGACGTTCACTTCTTTGAAGTTTCCTTAAGGAACTGTAACTTGTTGTTTGTTCTCTTTTAGTCTAAAGAACTAACTGAACAAATCATCTGGCGGGCTCCATATGTTGAAGCACCAAATCCTTGAAAGGGAAAAATAGAAATGAAGTAGACCTCCAAGAGGCTGAAATTAACTTCAAATTAGCTTATTTTGTCATTACATAAATATAGTCTTGTCTCTGGTCAACTACCTGCCAGGAAGTAAAATAAAGTCTCACTGCGGTAAGGTAATATAATGTTTAGTGTCACTTTGTCTTAGCAATTTTTTTTAAATTTAGAATAGGTTCAGGCCAACTACAGACATCTGTTCACGAGCCTACAACCTGGTTTTGTACAGCCTGAAAGCTTCATGGTAGTTTTTGCATGTCTAAAATGATTGACAACAAATGAAAAGAACAATAATATTCTATGATGTGAAAAACATCAGAAATTCAAGCTGCATTAACAAAATACAATTTTTGAGACAGTCACATTTCGTTCAGATTGTGGCCCAATATATTTAAATTATTTACTGGTCTTTTTGGAGAAAAATTAGAGGACTCCTTATATAAGGATTTTAGGATGTAACAAGATCCAGATATACAGAGAAGTGACCAGAAGACTAGCAAACAATTAATAAAACACTAAGTAGAAATAAACTCACAAAAACTCGATTAATTTTATGATATGAATTTAAGATAGCTATACCTGTGGCAGATTCTTCATATGGCTAAACTATGAAGAGTCGTGTCCAAATATAAACCCTTCTTTTGAATGGGACCAAAATATAAGAAGCACAAGGAATGCTATGTAAAGACCTGTAGCCGGGCATGGTGGCACATGCCTGTAATCTCAGCAATTGGGAGGCTGGGACAGGAGGATCAGTGCAAGTTCAAGACCAGCCTGAGCTACAAAAGAGAGCTCAAGGCCAGCCTGAACTGCAAAGTGAGACCCTGTCTCAAAAAAGATTTAAAAAAAAAAAAAAAGACCTAGCTTAACAACTGGCCAGATAGCTCAGTGAACTAAAGTGCCTGCTTAGGCAGAGCACAGGGGCAAGGCTTTGACCCCTGACATAGCTTGCTGGCCCTGTCCTCGGGTGTGCTGAGATGCGATTGAGACTGGGCATGTTAGCGCATATTTGTAATCTCAGCACTTGGGAGGCTGCAAACAGGAGAATCACTCCAAGTCTGACCTACATAGTGAAACCTTGTACAACTCATATACACTGTGCACCCTGTACTAAATACAATCAATCAATCAATCAATCAATCAGTCAATTGCTTTCAAATATTCAAAAAGTAAAAATAAAAAATAAAGACCTAGTTGATGTGTAATTGATATGAAAGACAGGATATGTCAGGAAATATAGATAACGAAACAGCCAAGAGCTTCTCATGCCTGAGGAGAACAATGAAATACAAGTTCAGGAATCACCCCAAGTTACAGAAAACATAAATACTTGTATGTAAATATAAGATGTAACCAAAATGTATGGTGGATAGTTATTACAGTAATAGATACATTGCCATTAATCTCTCTTTAAATGTTCCTCCTCATTTTGAACATACTTATATTATTCTTGCTGCTTTCTGAACCATTTCAGGAAGCCATCTTTCAAGTGTGCCTTTATAAACTATATCAGGAGTTGTGTCTACATCTGTTAATCTCTTCCATTGATCCTCAAGTCTGTTCTTTTGCTATTTTTATAGCACCAGCTTTGTAGCATAGTTTCAAGGCAGGGATTTTGATGTCTTCTGCCTTGATTTAGTCTCCCAGAATTGCCTTTGGTACTCCCTTTTTTTAATCTTATATATTTGGTACAGGGTTTCATTATGCATCTCAGACTTGTAGTGATCACCCTGTTTCAGCCTCCCCAGTGCTGGGATTATAAGCATAAGCTACCGTGCCTGGTCTTAGTGGCTGGTTTGGTGTACCCTCTGTCAGGCCAGCAGGGCAGGTGATACCGGATTGAACCCCAGGTCCTTGCCATTGCCTAGGCAGGTGCTTAGGCCCCTGAGCTATCTCTGCAGCCCACCATTGCTATTCTTATGAAGGATGCTGTTTCCCTAAGTTCTCTCTCTGTAAGTTTGTTGTTTGTATACATAAAGAATATTGATTTTTTAAAACAACTTCTTTATTCATTTTAATGAGAAAAACTAGCAATGAAAGTTTCAAAAGAGGTTAGTAGGACAGTTACAATAATTAATACATTGCATATTGTTATCGTATAGTAGTTATTGATAGCACAAGATGCAGACATGATATCTTGTCTAGACAATATTAGGACAGACCTTTCTTCTCACTGAACAAATAGAAGACAGCTGTATATCTATAATGCCATATTAATATGCTAGCTGTATAAGGTGGAGCTGTAAAAGGCTCAAGTCAAAACTTCAGACATTCACTAGTTCTGCTGATAACCCACTACTCTTACAGACGATTGGACTGTATTGGGCTACTTCACTGAATTCAAGTAACTATAATCTTTGGTCTGGCATCAAATATGAAAAGACCCTTTAAAACTTCTCTAAATATAGCTTCTAAAGCAAAGCAGAAAAGGGGATATAAATGAAGGATCATTTTGTAGTGAAAAAAAAATATATATAGAATATTTAATTTTGACTGTACATCAAGCTACACAACTAAATTTGTTAGTAAATCTTCAAGTGTTTTGGTAGAGTTTTTGGGATATTCTATATAGAGTATAATGTGATCTGGAAATAATGCTAATTTATTTATTTGTTTGTTTGTTTGTTTGTTTGTTTGTTTGTTTTCTAGAACTGGGCATTGAACTCAAAGCCCTTGTGCTTGCCAGGCAAGTGCTTATTCTACTGGGCTGTCTCCCCAGCTCCAATAATGATAATTTAAATTCTTTTTTTCTATTATATTTTTCCTTTCTTTATTCCTTTATTTCTTTCTCTTATCTAGCTGCTCTGGCTAATGTTTCCAGAACTATATTGAATAAGAATAATGACAGTATTGTCATTAAAAAAAAATACAGAGAATTATGCTGCCAAATGCCATCCAACAGAAAAAAAAAAAAAAAACAAAGGCTTGTGAAAACACTATGGTATTTCCTCATCCACCTTATTCACTGAATCTGGCACTGCGCAATTTCTGCCTTTAATCCAAATTTAATATAACCACGAAAGGTGAACATTCTGAATGGACTCAGGACGACAAGGTAACAGGGACAAAGTAGCTAAAGGCACAGAAAAGACTTCTAGAATTGCTTCAGAAAGTAGCAAGAAGAACAGGATGAGCATGTTCAAAACAAGGGCAGAGTACTTTGAGGTGAATTAATGTAAATGTGGGTTTTGGCTCAATAAATTTGTTACTAAAAATTTCAACAGTAGAGTCAGGGATATAACTTGGTGGTCTAAGCACCTGCCTGTCAAGCCCAAGGACCTGGATTCAATCCCTAGTAGTGCAAGCCACGCTGAAATCAGTACTGGTGGCACACACCTTAATCTCAGCACTGGGGAAACTGAGATGGGAGGATCACTATGAGTCCAAGCTGTGTGGCAAGACCCTACACCAAGTAAATAGTAAGTAAATAAATAAATAAGATATTAGAATAAATTTGAACAATGACTATATTTTTTTATCACACTCCATGCAAAATCCATGCAAGCATATCTAGGAAAACATAAAAAGGAAGAAAAGAACAATTTAAAAACAAAAATAGAGGAAAGAGATACATTTTTTATTTTAACAAGAAAAAATAAAAAAAATAATGAAGCAGAGTTTAAAAACAGGTTAGTAGGAGGTTTATAATAATTAATACTGTATATTATTGTTTGTAGTAGATGTTCAGAGTACAAGATATAGGCATGATATCTTTTCTAAACAATATTAGCACAAATGGTTCTTTTCAATAAACTAAGGGAAACTAGCTATATGACCATCTTAACTATATATATATATTAAATATTAAATATATATATATATATATTTACATTTCCTTTCCTCATCACAGATGGTCTTTTTTGAAGTTTGTTCTCAATGCACAATATATATTTTGGAACTCATTTGTCTAATTTTGGGGTTTATTTGTCATTCAATTTCTCACATGAGTGAGATAATGCAATGTTTATACATATTTCACTTATAAGTATGGTCTCCAGTTGCCTCTACTTACCTATAGCAACAATAGAAAAATAGTAATAAGTACAACGACATCTTCAAAGTGCTAAAAGAAAATAACTACTAAAGTAGAATGCTATGCTCAGGAAAAGATGACCTTTAAAAGGGAAAGCAAAATCATAGCACTTTCAGATATAACATTTTCAGATAGGGAAGGAGGGAGGGAGAGAAAGAGACAGGGAAAGAGACAGAGAGAGAGATTTCATGTAAGAGGAAAACTTATTATCAATAGAAACAAATTAGAAATAATAAAAATACACTAAAATAACATAAGGTACAAAATCATAAGCAACTATAACTATCGCACACAAATAATTGTACACTGCTTATGGAAGTTTAAATACTTTTAGAATTAAAATATACATGAAGAAAATAGTAAGGGTTACAAATTATTTTTTTACTATAGTCTACATTGAACATAACTTCCTTTACTCTATAAACATGGTTTTAAAAATCTATTGTCGGGCCTGGCGGGATGGCTCAGTGGTCTAAAGCGCCTGCTTGGGAGCTTGGGCCGCTTCAGGGACCGCGGTTCAATCCCCGGCACCGCATGCCGTGCCAGCCCTGCCCTCGGGGCAGGCTGGGCCGGCCATGAAAAATGACTGAATAAACAAAGGTTCTGAAACAAAAATCTATTGTCAATTCTGTTTGCTAAACCCAATATAGGGCTCCATTCAGAACAAAATTTCTACTGACTGATTTTTTCCCCCAAAGATGGGCACAACTTTTTGCTTTTTTACATGACATGGTATTTAGCTAAAAAATAAACATATAGTAACTCTTAGTTTTTTGTTTATTTGTTCATTGTTGTTTATTCTGTGCAGGGTTTCACTACACAGCTCAAACTTGTAGTGATCGTTCTATTTTCAGCCTCACCAGCACTGAGATTACAGATGCGTGCCACCATGCCCAGACTCCAGCATGCCAGGGGGTGAGCTGGCATGGCACGTAGTGCCAGGGATCAAACTCTGGTCCCTGTGCTTTCTGAGCAGGTGCTTTATCCACTGAGCTATCTTGCCAGCCCTTGAACACGTAGTAACTCTTGACTTTGTCCATATTTTCAAATGTCATTGTTTTCCTCTTTTACTTGGTTCCTTCAGTATGAATGTAAAAACTGCAGTATATGGGTGTCTGTGCCTTCTCAGATAATAATGGCAGTTGCTTCCCAGGCCTTCCCACAGGGCTGCATAGCTTAGAGCTGGCCAATGGCTTGGACTGAGATGGTGAGCAGAGTCTAAAAATCTCCACAGCCTGCTGAGATGCCTACACCGAGGGTGTGGCATGCATTCCAAATTCCAACCAGTTTCCCCTTTTAGTCAGGCCCTCATAGGTCTCCTCTGTGCACTCATTGTTTTTGGACTGCCAGTAGTATGTGACATGGCACTCAGACTTTGAGAACCTTCCAGTGAAATTTATGTCTTATTTTCTGCTTGCCTACAACCAATACCACACTTCAGAATGATAGAGCTGTGAGTTTTTGCCAGCCATCCCCAAATGAATTTGTCACATGGAGCCAGAAAATCTGCAGGTTCTCACTCAACTTCTACCCAAATATAGACTGATTCCCCTGACATTCAAGCTACTGTTCTGTGCAACCAACTCCAGACAGACTAAAGATCCTACCATGAACTGTGTGAACATAGAGGAGGATGGGAAATTTCCCTCACTGAACAGCTGCAGATTGCTTTACTGGTCTAATTTGAAGCTCTAGCTAATTTATGAGTATAAATATTTCTTAATTTGTTGCCTTTGGTCAATTTTCAGCATACTGAAATAGTTGTTTATGATAATGTAATGCAACAGCATACATTTGTATGGATGGAAGAGAGTTTCTGCTCTTTTTTTTTTTTTTTTTTTTTTTTTTGCCACCATTACAGGTTCTGTCTACTTCATTTCATTGCCTCTCAGTTCATGCCTAATACCAGACAATGGGAGTTCTCTAATTCATAGCACTGGTAACCTGGAAAATATGTGTAGAAATTGATTCTCACTTTGCAAGACTGACAAAGAAAAAATGCAATGTTCAGATAGGCTATATGTATTGACAAGTGTGCTGGACCAGCAATTCTGGGCTCAATGTATCTATTCAAAAGGACTGGAGTAGCTCATATCATTTGTTCCACTGATGAGCTAAAATATGGACTCAGTGACGGAAAACTTACTCATGGCTCTTCCTGACATTTTTAAATATATGTAGTGTTTCTAGTCAGTGGCTCTGTGATTTCCGCAGGGTGAATAAGATCCACATGAGTCAACAATCAAGTGGCACCGCATACTATACCTATGAAATGTAAAAAGAATATGTGGTTCATGAAATAAATTGCATTCATAGTCAAAAGTGTTTGCTTTCAGAGCTGTTTTGTGCTATGTAATCCATCATGATAGTCCTGAAGTGGCACTAGAATGAAAAATACATTTTATAGTAGTAATCATGTCTTTTTAAGATGTCTAGGACTGGAAAACATAATCCTGGCTTAAGTTATCATGACAAAGAATCTTGGCCTCTCACGTAATGATCAGATTGAAGCGAGTTCTTAGCTTAGAATCATGGCTGTGTCCCCATATGGATACCTGCTATGCTACTGACACAAGTATATGTTATAAATCCTCTTTCCAGGTTTCTCTAGAGAAGCTTGAGGAGAGGGAGGAAAGAAGGGATGTAAGAAGGAACATATACTTTGAATAGATTACTAGGCAAATCTTCTGAATTCCTATCCATGAATTACTGCATGGCAATAATAGTTCAGTGTGAATAATCATAAAGGTCAAGTAAACAATGAAACTTTGGCCTGGCTTTATAACGTATCCAGTGATTCCCAAACACATTCTGGTCCGTTTCTCAAATTTAAATGGGAGATATACACATGGTGACATGTTGCATATCTGTTACTTCCGCCCACTTCCTCAGTGACCCATGATACTGTCAGCTATAAATAAGACCAAAACCAAGAGAAAGTTTTGAATTATTCCAGAATACATTGTAAGTAGCTCTACCATGAAGGCTTATAACTCAGGGAATCAACTGTAATCAGCAATTCATGTTTATAGTGGCCCTAGCTGTATATATTTTTAGCATATATTTGAGGCATTGTCAAGGAACTGTTCACAAAGAGACAAGAATTCTAGTCTAAGAATTGGGCAAGTGATTATCATGACTCTCTGTTATTATGATCAAGCCAGTATTCTTCAAGCTGTAACTGGGAGATAACACAGCAGGCCATTCAGATTTCTGCAAAAAGCCACACTTTCGTTGTGTAGATAAACAATTTCTGAGAATTGGCTCCTGAGTCACCACAGAGCTTGCTAAAGCCAAGTCTCTTGACATGTATCCTAAGATGCCTATCATGAATTGTTTTGTTTCCCAACAAGCCCAAGTTGTCTCCTCACCTACACCCTCTTTCCAACTCCCATGATATTGTTGCTGAAGAACTATGGTAACCCTCTGATGGACTTTTTCTCTTTCCAATTTTTTGCTTTTCTCCAATTCATTTTTTCCACATTTCAACCAAACCTTTGAAATGCACATCAGGTTGAGCTGTCTGCTTATTAAAAGATTTTCTGTTACCACATCAGCTTGACAATAAGCCTGGAGTTGTGCAAAGTCCCAGATGTGCTACTTCCTACCATCCTCTCAAGTGCTCTCTCCCTCGGATTCCTGGTGCACAATTTAGATTTCTTTTGCTTCTTGGACTGAGTTACCACCACTAATTCACCATAGTTTCATTCTCTCCTGGTTTTCTCTAGCTCAAAAATATCACCCTCAGTTCACCTAATTGATCCACATTCATTTTAAGCATTCCATCTCAAATATCATTCAACTGAAAAACAGTGGAAGAATTCTCAAACTAGTGCAACCTTCCAGTCTGCTACATGTTCTCAGACTACCCTTCATTGCTCCTGATGGCATTTATTTTTGCTTGGAATAATGCATCTGTGAGGTTATTTGTTTTAAGGAGACGCCTAGTTGAGCACGTTGTATGCTACCCCAAAACACCAAATCAAGGAGAGAGTGACAAATGAAATCATCTCATGGTTCACTTAACAAGCCATGTATCTTGGCACGGAGCTTCACCTCATTAGGGGAAGTAGTGTCCTTTTACTCATTATAAGAATGAATTGTCTGCTCACCACATCTTGTGCACATGGACAGAAGGTACCCAGAAGAGACACCTCTCTTCATATTTATACGGATGCTAACAGTTTAACTATAGCTCCGTGGGTGTCTCTCTGATAGCTCTATAAGAGTAAACACTATGACAATGACACTGTTGTGTATGCATCCCTAATACTCAGCATACTGCCTGGCCATAAGAAGATGTTCATTAGTATTTGTTTATTCAGTACATAAAAGAATAATCTCCAGACACAAAATGATGATAATTACTTTATTTTGAATGTTTCTTTGGGATTTGTTGCTTTGTTTGCAAAGCACTTTCTACTAAGATGAAGCTGATCCTGTGACTCAGTAACCAAAGACAAAGTTTTGTTCTAATTGCCCAAGTTTATAATGAGGCCCCTGGTATGGAGTCTCAAACTGTCTATGCCCCCTGTGCCTAGAAACAGATCTCAAGAAGAAAACCTCTATGTCCTAGAGCCAAGTATCTACTTTTCCTTGAGGAAATAAATACACTGGATGTGGGGTTTCCAGCAACTTTCCATGTGTAGGAAGACTCTGGGATGATTGAGGTACCAAAACTGTAGCCTTGAGTCAGTCACTGTACCGTGGGCTTGCTTCTGAGACTCGGAAGTGTTCACTTTCTAGGCTCGGGGTTTCAGTTGTTCCCCTACTGGCCTCTGGGAGAGGAAATCATCCCAGTTCTTCTTTTCTCAATTTCAGATACACCAGCTACTGAGAGAATTTCTTTTATTTCTTTTACCAACTTTGCAAGAAGTAAATGGTTGTTGGTAGAAAAAACAAGAGAGAAGAAAATTAATTTAAAACCTTCTCATTTTGTTCCTTTGCTATTCTGGTTTTCTGATGATTTTGCTGGCATTAGAGTTTACTATTTTCCCTACATTTGAGTAGTCGGTGATTGAGACCTAGTGCCCTTAAGGGAGAATGTAGTATCCTCATAGGCTCTGCTTCTAAGTGATGGAAGAATGGGCACAAAGTCATGAAGAAGACAATAAGGAAGACAAGGTGTATAATTCCAGAGTTGTCATCTATGTTGATGTCCTGGTAAATTTTGAATGAAGAAAGCTGAGAGGCATTGTTCATACAGGTGTTGTCTACACCTCTAGCTTTAATACCTTGTTTGAATATTCTTCCAATACCATTTTAATTTGGTGGAAAACACATGGTTTTTTTAGTCAGACATATCTTTGTTTCATACCTGGCCTTGGCAGTTAGTAGTCGTGTGAGTCTGATAATATTCACAATAGTTTCACCAAGCCTCAAATTGCCAAAAAAAAAAAAAAAAAGCACAGGCATATTTTATCTCCTTGTGGACTAATTGATAAACTTTAAATTTTGTAGAATGTCTATATAGGATAGGATACACTATATTCTAACCAGATGTTAGTTTTCTAACTTTCCATTTAGAGTCTAAGGGTCAATTTCACTATACCATTTTTTTAATGCCATTTAAAATGTTTTTTTCTCCCACAGCTATTTTGCTCAGTTCTGGGTCAGAAGAGCTGTCTTGACCTTTTTCAGAAGTATAACATGGGAGCATTCAGATTGGTGTATTCAGAAAAATATGCTTGACATTATTTAGATTGTGTGTATGCGTGTGTGTGAGAGAGACAGACAGACAGACAGACAGACAGAGGAAAACAAAGAGACACAGAGACAAAGAGAGACAGAGACAGGGAGACACAGAGAAATAAAGAGACACAGAGACAGAAAGAAACAGAGAGACAGAGAGAAATGAGAGAGACAGAGACAGAGAGGGACAGAGACATAGAAACAGAGGCACAGAGACATAGAGAGAGACACACAGAGAGAGACAGAGATGAGAGAGAGAGAGAGACTATACTGACTCTAAAGAGTCTAGGTAAACGTTATTGTTGCAGCAGAAGAAAATAAAAAATGAAATATCACTGTTTTTTCTGAGCTTCACTCCCCCCCAGCTGTTAGTAGCTAAGTTAGGACATAGAATTTGAGCTATACTGACCAAGTCCATGTCCTTGTGTCTTCACAGACACATGAAGAAAAATCCCAAATGAGATACATCATATTCTTTAATGTCTTCCTAAGCAGAATTTCTCCTTCTAGTGTTGAGATTTTTCAGCATCAAAAAGCTCAAGGTTAAGAATCAACCCAGCTAGGTTTTGAATTAGCCCTGGTGTGTACCAAGTGTGTGATGTTAGGTGACTCCTTTATCCTCTTCAGAATTAAATTTCTTCACATTACTAATGCAGAGTTACTTTTGAGTAGGAGATTTACTATTACTTTGCAAAATAAAGGAAGCCATTACATGCAACAATTCATATAAATGTCCATCTTTTTAGACAAAAGAGTTGTTTATCCAAACATAGAATGAATGTTGGAAAACTAACTGAAGATTAATTGCCTATGTCCCTTCGGAATGCTAATGGCTTGCCAACATTTCCTTCACCTATCCATCTTCCCCTAACTATCCTCCTATGCCTCCTCTCTGGCAGCAGTTCGACCCTGGCAACTTAATGAGCTCTACAGACATTACCCTGGGCTGTCAGTTATGCCAGGTTTTCTTCCTCTATGCTTGGATGCTTCATATCCTCCATACGTCTGCAGGATCCTGGAAGAAAGAAACCACGTTCTCTTTCTTTCACACTGCCTTGTTGCACTGAATTCTAGCTTCTCACTTAAATGCTGCCCTCCATGCCTGATGCAGTACTTCTGTGTACATCTGGCAGGGTTATGAGTCTCCCCCTTTAAACTAGAGGTATCTCCAAAGCATTCTTTCATTCTTTGGTGCATATAATTCATACTTATCAAAAGCTTAACATACAACAAAAATTAGACTGGGCTCTGGAGTTCTAAAACTGAGTGAATATGATCTCTGTCATTAAAGAGCTTACAATGTCAATGATAGGTCAGGTGAAAAATAATTCCAGTTGCATTTGATAAGCACTATCAAATAATAAATGAAATGCCATAGAAACCAAGATGAAATGAATACATAGATAGGAAGCTAGAGTTGAAGTAGCATCAAAGGAGAGTTAGAAAAAAAAAACTGAAACTAACTCCTACACCACTGCCTAAGTAATACATAAATAAGTAATATATATTCAACACCTTTCAGATCTCTGTTTTCTTCAGTTAATGCAGTTGCTTCTCCCTGTGCCAATTATGTACCTTCTTAATTGCTATAGTGTTATAATAAGCAATATTTGCAAGACAATTCCTCTCCTTTTATTTTGGCTTCTTCTCTAAGAGTGTTTTGGCTACACTTGGAGCTTTGAACTTCTATATAAATTCTAGCATTTGTTGTCAATCCAACAAACCATCAAATCAACCCATGTGGGATTCTGAATAAATTACATTCAGTCCATAGATCAATTCTGGATTAATTGAAATTTTCATGCTATTATCTTCCAATTCATAAACATAATAATTTATTTCAGTCTTCTTTAGTGTTTTTTCATTAAGGTTTTATAATTTTCTCTGTGAGAGTCTTTATTCATAGGTACTTTGTATTTTTGAAGCTATTATAAATGTAACTCCTTTAAATTTAATTTACTATCAGCTTACTGAAGTACAGAAATGAAGTGAATTTTTATAAGAAAGCTTACTAATCTTTTGTAATAATTCAGATAATTTATTAATTTTTGCATTTTCTATGAACACAATCTGTAAATAATGTCAGTTTAATATTTTCCTTCTCAATCCTTATGTCTTTAATTTCTTTTTACTTGCTTTACTAGGCTGGCTAGATTATTGAATACAATGTTGAAGAAAAGTGGACAAGCAGTCAACTTTATCTTATTTTTAATCTTAATGAGAACCTTTCAGTGTCTTACCACTATGCATGATGTTGACTGCTGAACTTCATACACATGCTCTACCACTTTAAAGAAAATCTTTTGTTCTCTAATTTCTAGGAGTTCTTCTTAAACTAGACATTACATTTTTAAAATGTTTTATTGGAAGCTATTGAAATAACCATAGACTGGACTTGGTGGTGCACGCCTGTAATCCCAGCTCTTGGCACGCTATAAACAGGTGGATCACTATGAGACCAATCTAGCAGTGAGACCCTAAGCACTCTGTAGACCCTTCCCTAAATACAAAATAAATAAATAAAAATAATCATAAGACTTTTTCCCTTTGAACTATTGATTTGAAGAAACATAGAATTGGACTATTTAAATTTTAAATGAATTTTTAATTCTAAATTAAAGCCGAGTTTGTCATATACCCTTCTATAAAGCCTGTTTGACAATATTTCATATGAGAATTTAATTTGTGTAATTGGGGGCCTGGCGGAATGGCTCAGTGGTCTAATGCCCCTGCTTGGGGAAGCTTGGGCGGCTTCAGGGACCATGGTTCGATCCCCGGCACCACATGCTGCGCCAGCCCTGCCCTCGGGGCAGGCTGAGCCGGCCATAAAAATGAGTGAATAAACAAACAAAGGTTCTGAAACAAGAAATAAATAAATAAATAAAATTTTAATTTGTGTAATTGTAAGATTATCCTGTGTTGATGTCAAGATAATTCCAACTTCTAAAATGAGAATATTCCCTCTTTCTTTACCACCTGAAATAGGTTTGTGCAATAGTAGAATTAGTTTATCCTTGATGTTTTATAACAATTCTTAGCAAAATTGTCTTGGCTGGGAGGCCTGTTTGTTTGTAGTTTTTGACAGTTCTCTTTGTTACTTAAAATATTTGCAGGTATTTTCAGATTTCTGATTCTTGATTAAATATTCTTAAGCATTTTTCTCCACAAATACATCTATGAATTACCAAAGATATATTGAGATCAAGTTTCTCATGTTATTTTTAGTGTTTCTTTAAAACCTCTATAATTATATTTCTTTATTAGTTGACAACAAAGGTTATTTATATATTCATTTGTCTTCCTTGCAAAATTGTAGCTGACCTAAAATTTATCAACCCACTTTATAGATCTCTATTTTATCTGTGTTTTACATTTATAAAATCAGTGTTGTCTTTTTCTTCCTTCTAGTTTCTTTTTGGTATTATTTTTAACTTCTTAGCACAGATGTTCAAATCATTAGCTTTTATCCTTTTCTGACAACCATTTCAAACTATGATTTTTATCTCCCAAGGTCCACATGTATTATGTATGTTTTGGTATGCAATTGTTTTATTTTTGTTTGATTCTAAATATATCTTAATAGCACTGTGACTTTCTCTTTTGACCATGGATTAAGTTTTCAAAATATACCTTTCAAATCACTTGGGAATTATTTGTAAAAATTTCAAATTTAAACACATTAACACCTAAGAATGTGGTTATCTTTCAAGAAAATGTAATTTTTAATTTTTTGAGACCTACTTTATGGGTCATACATGACCAATTACATTTATTTATTTATTTATTTATTTATTTGTCTTTTTGAGACAGGGTCTCACTATGCAGTTCAGGCTGGCCTTGAGCTCACTTTTGTAGCCCAGGCTGGTCTCGAACTCGCACTGATCCTACTGCCTCAGCCTCCTGAGTGCTGGGATTACAGGCATGCGCCACCATGCCCAGCATGACCAATTACTTTTATAAATAATTCAGATGTACTGAAAAGAACATTCTACATCAAACTTCCAAGAATTCTTGCTCTAATTTTGTATATCTTTATTTCCCATCCAAATATCTGTTTTGTCATGCCCCTAAAAGGGGAGAGTTGATTTGTTGCCCTGTCGACTGATCTTTGATATATTGCATCTTGGCTGTGTGAGTAATGCACTTCAAGTCAGAGCAGTCTCTGACCGACAGAGATAGTGTTAACTGGTCTTTAGCTTTCAGGTTTGAAAAACCCAAAGAAGAGAACCAATTGCACAGTGGTAAAATAGTTTGTTTTCCAAGGCTTCTTCAACTTTCAGAAACACCAGCTCATACTGTTTATGGTCTTCCTTGTCCTGTACATCTTAACTCTGGCTGACAATATCATCACTGTGGCCATTATCCACATTGACCACCACCTCCACATCCCTACATACTTCTTCTTAAGTGTCTTCTCCACCTCAGACGCTTTCTGCTCCCTCGTCATTATCCCACGCATGCTCTCCAGCCTTGTAGGTCTAAGCCAATCCATCTCCCGGGAGTGCTGTGGCACTCAGCTCTTTTTCTTCCTCAGCTTTCCTATCACCAACTGCCTCTTGCAGGCAGTAATGGAGTATGGCCACTATGTGGCCGTCTATAACCCTCTTTGTTACTCTATCATCATGAACAGGAGGGTCTGTACCATGCTGGCATCTTCAGTGTGTGCCACCGGGTTCTTGCTCTCCCTGGCTCAGACTGTGGCTAGTTTTGAGCTGCCCTTTTGCTGCTCTCTGACTGAGCATTTCTTCTGTGATATTTGATCTATTTTGGATCTGGCCTGTGCTACCCCCATCATCAATGATATCCTGTCCTTAATTATCAGCATCCGGGCCATTGCAGCCCCTGCCACCTTCCTTTTCATCTCTTATATCCTTACTATTTCCACTCAAAATTGCCTCAGCTGAAAGCCAAAAGACCTTTGCCCCTTATGCTTCTCACCTAAGTGTGGTTATTATCCACTATGGTGGTGCCTCTATTGCCTACTTCAAGCCCAAGTCAGAGAATACCAGAGATCAGGATCAATTGATCTCCGTGACCTACACTATCATAATGCCTTTACTAAACCCTGTTGTGTACAGTCTAAGAAATAAAGTTCAGGATGCTTTGCACAGAATGGTGGTTAAGATATCCCTTTCTTAAAATGCTAATTTCTATTCAAACAAGAGTGCCTGTTTTCCAGATGGCAGTTTATAGGTAAAGTTATACAGCCGGGATTTTATGTGATTAGTGAAGTCTAACACATTACAGCCAAGCCAAAAGCAAAGCTGAGAGTTAGCCTCTCAGAATGGAGTCTCACTTCCGCACATTTTTGTTATCTTAATAAAAACGCAGGTCACTTGCTTGACCTGTACACCGACAACCATTGGCCCAACTCTAGAAGATAATTACAAGGTCAAAGTGTCGTTATGTGTTCATTTCAAGCTTAAATTTAAAGAGATCCATCCACTTTCCTGAAGTATAGATCACATTAAAAACATTACTTCATGAACTCTTTTTTTTTAAACATAAATTGTATACTTGAACAAGCGGTTACAAGGAAAGATAGGTGTAGAAACCAAGCTGCCTTATGTTTTAATAAGATAAGCAGAGTAAAAATAATAACATATTTTAAGAAATGAATTTATAATGAGCCAAAAACTTTCCAGAGAGAGTATTTCCAAGAAATCCACAGGAAATTTCCTGTCAGCCACGTGTGGACTTTCAAATGAAAGAGAACTTGTGAGTTGGGTAGAGAGTGAAAGGAAGCTGAAGAGAAGTCTCCTGAGCAGCTTGTGACAGCCTGGCAGCTCTGGTCATGTGAAAAGAGCTCAAGTGATTCTTTGCTTCTTCTGAAGATAAGCAATATAAAGAAGGCTTTGCGGGCTGAGAAAAATGCCTGCTCCATGGAAAGATAAACAATGGGCTCAAGAGAGGAAGGGGAGACTGCTCAGGAAGAAGATTCGTAGAAAACTGGCTAAGAAAGAGAAAACAGAAAGATTCAAATTGCAGTTTTCAATGCAGGGAAAATAGGGAAACCCGAAAGGACAAGGTGGGGGTCAGGAGCAATAAGAATTGAGAGTTTTTCAAACTGGATCCTCTTCTTCTCAAGTCAAGTGGGCCAGCAAAGAGAATTAAGTGGAAATAAGAGTCCACATAACATCTTTCTTCCCCCCCACCACATAACATCTGTCTGAAAATTTAGATAATTTTGTTACTCTTGAAAAGTTGAACAAATTAAATAGTAAACAATTTTGACATGAAAACCTCCATAAAATTAGATCAACTGATTAACAAGTGGAACAGTAAGGATCTCTTTACTGCTCCCATCTCAAAAAATTTTAAAAATAAGAGTAAATTTTAGACTTAATTTGTGAGGCAAAATGAGCACTGACTGGAAATATATTGATTAACAGTTGTAATTATTGACCATATCAAAATTATTATACTAAGAAATTTATTAAAAGATATATAAGAAACACATGGAGTACACAAAATTCTCCTTGGAAAATATTTCCAAAACATATTTGATTTGATTTGAAAAATCACATATGTAAAATAATTGTGAATTATATGAACTGCATATGAAAGGGTATAAAATCTAAGAAAACTTCAGCAATGTACTCTGTAATTTTGAGTTGCTAAGCCAGAAAAAAAAAAAAAATCACCTCAACTTCTTTTTTTTTTAAGAATTTTTTATTTCATATATATATATATATATATATATATATATATATATATATAT
>PVJA010005123.1:0-21098 GCA_004027025.1 Myocastor coypus | reverse complement strand
CTTCTTTAGATAATTAAAGATTAGTAAGTAATGTAATGAGTGAAAACTAAAATTTTCCTTCTTTGCATTTCCCTTCTCACATTGTTCTTGGAAAATCCAATTCTGCTCAAGGTTTCATTCACATTTTCTTATTCTGGGGATAAGAGAGCTCATTTACTAAATTTCTGCTTCCCTTAGGTGGAGTCCGTAAAGATACTCAGCCAAATGACCATGCTGACTCTGGTATTTCCATCTTCTTTAACTAGTATAGCCCCTGCACCTCGTATCTTGCCTGTGACCTCTGTGAGGTCTCTCTGGGCCCTCAGTCACTAGACCTCCCTGGCTCCTCAATTAGCTGCTTCTTAAGGGAAGCCAAATATTCTGTTGCCCCTTGGCCCTGTAAGGGAGTGAACAGGACACAGTGTTGTATCTTCCAACCACTCCTGCTCACCTACTTCTGCTGCACCAGGATCCACGTCTTTTTAAAAAAGATTACTTTGGGGGCTGGGGAAATAGCTCAGTAGACCAAGCACTTGCCTGGCAAGTGCAAGGGCCTGAGTTTGATCTCCAGTCCTGCCAAAAAAAAAAAAAAAAAAAAAAAAATTACTTTGTCCTGACACCACATGCCATATCGGCCCTTCCTCTAGGCACGTGGAGCCCACGACCCAGTCCAGGTACAATGGCATATGCCTGTAATCGCAGGGCTGCAGAGGCTGAAAATAGGAGGATCACCATGAGTCCAAGTCCCAGTTGCCTATAGTACTACTACTGCTACTACTACTACTACTACTACTACTACTACTACTACTAATAATAATAATAATAATAATAATAATAATTTTTAAAAGATCTCTTAGGAAGTGAAAGCCATGCCTCTTCTGATTTATTACTTCTTCTCTCTGGTTCTTAAGGGTTTAACTGGAGCAGGAGTGAGATTAGGTGTTGCACAGTGTTCATCTGTGATGCTGTATTTTCCAATAGCTGAATGCTTTTATTTTATTTTGGCAAAAAAAAAAAAACTTCTAAATTTTTCACAATTCTTTATTTCAAATCATATATTTCACATAGAGGCTATTTCAGTACTGAAGCTTTTGATGTTCAAAGTTATTCTTTATAAACTGAAAAACACTTTCTAGAAAAGTCTGTTAAACTTAAAACTGTTTCGGCCTTCAATGCAAATGTTTAATTTATGAAGCTTTTTTTTTTCAAAAGTCTTTTAAAATTCAGTTGGCATTTTGGTCTGGAATCTTCTGAGTTTATCCTTTATAAGTGAATTTATGGAAAATGGACAACAGTTTTGAGTTTCCTTCACTTAAAAACATTGTTATTTTCCATTGGTCCAAGTCTTTTTGAATCAAGAATTGTTTATTTTTCTATGAAAAATTAATATATTTGTTTTACATTTTTGACACTTAACTCTACGATCCACTTAGAATTACTTTTGAATAAAATGTACAATTTATGTCGTAGCCTAAACTGCTGCCTACGTAATTGCTTCAACCTAATCTTTCTTAACCTTCATTGATTATCATGTGTACTTTTGCCAAATGTCAATAGGGTATATTTTGTGGATCAATTTCTGGGTTGTCTGTTTGTTCCAATGATCTGAGGATTATTATTTCATCAATTCTACTCTAAAAATGCATAGTAAGGATTAAGTCAGACAACTCCTCTCAATTTATACTTCTCTAATCATCGTCAAAATTGTTTTAATTATTCTAAGTCTAATATAAATTTTAGATTAAGCTTATCTATGTTTACAAAAACTCTTCCTGGCATACAAATAGAAATTGCATTAAATCAACAGATCAATTTAAGAAAAATTAACATCTTTATCATTTTGAAGCTCCAGTCTGTGAATATAACTCCATTTATTTACATTTTCTTTGATTTTTATCAGCATGTTATACTTTTCAAAAGACAAATCTTATTTTGTTAAGTGTATACCCAAGGGTATAATTTTCTTTGGAGAAATTACAAATGGTATGTGCTTCAAAGTTTTTAAGTTAGATTTTCTCATGCTTATTTTTGTTCTGTAGAAACATAATTTCATATGCTCAAGCCTCACTTAAGTCACTTAGTCTGGAAGTTTATATTTTATTTTTATAGATGTCCTTAGATTTTTCTGTGTACATAAGCCTGTCACTTGTAAGCAGGGACAGCTTTAGTTCCTCTTTCCTAACCTAAAGTCGTTTGCATCCTTTCATTGCTTTATTTTCATGGCTAGAATATTCAGTAATGTGTTAAGTAAGTACAATGGTAGCTACTGGTTTTTTAAAAAATATGTTCTTTATCAAGTTGAGGTAATTCCCACATATTCTGAAGTTACTGAGGCTTTTCTCTTAGATATTGGGTTTTGTTAAAAGTTTTCTCCATGTTTATCAGTGCATAGTCAGACTTATTCAGTCAGTTAACATGGTGAATATGATTGATTTGTTTTTGAGCACTGATTTAGCATTGCGTTCTTGGAATAAATCCAACTTGGTCATTGTGTGTGCCTCTTTCTAGGTATTGTTGGCTCTGCAAGATATTTTGCTAATATCTTTATTAAGGATTTTTTTTTTGTTTAAGTCAAGATAAATATCAGCCTGTGGTTTGTCTTGCCTTTGTCTATTGTGGGTATCAAGGTAGTACTTGTTTTATACAATTAGATGACAGATTATCAGGGCCTAGAGATTTCTTTTGCAGGAATTTTAAGAATATGCAATAGAGTTTTAAATGGCTATTGGAACAGTGTCATTATTACCCATCTAATAGTCACATAATTATTCAGGCTGTTTGGTTGAGTTGTGAAAGTTTGAATTCTTGTGGAATTACACAAGTTCTTTCAAGTTGTTGAGTTTATCAAAACAAAGTTGTTCATACCGATTCCATATTTTTAAATAGTTGCATGATCTGTAGGTATATTTCCTATTTCATTTCTTATATTAGTGATTTGTGTTGTCTGTTATCAATTTTGTTCGACATTTATTTCACTGTGTTTACTCAACCTGCTTTATTGTTTTATTATTCATTTTTCTTTACTATTTTCTTATTCTCAGTTTCTTCAATTCCTATTCTTTTACTTTTCATTTTTTTTTTTTTCTGCTTTAATTCTGGTGTCTTGGGATAGGAAATTGAATTTGAGGTATTTCCTGGTAATGCACTCATTAACGTGATAGATTTCAGTTTTAGCACTATTTTAAGTGTATTCATATACATTGTATATTCATATTCATTTCTATGTATTTAAAATATTTTGAGAGCTTATCTTCGACTTATGGGCTTTTTAGAAATACAATGCTTAATTTTAGGATTTTCAAAAGGTTTCTGATAAATTTCTGCTGTTGACATTATACAAAATTTGATATTTTGTGTATTATGTTAGCACCTCCTTGAATCTTTTATTTTAGCAAATAGTCACCCACTTTGCTTGGCCTACTTTTGTGAGTTGTGGTTCCAGCACAGTCTAATTTTTGCAGCACTTTCAGTGTTATTTTGGTCTGCTTAGATTTTTCTGATGCTTTGGGAACTCCCACTGCTCCCTGCTGGTGCTGCCTGAAGGAATAAAAAGTATTTCCCCAAAGATGGACTGCTGTCCCAGAGGGTCTCTCAGTCTGGAGGAACAGAGATGCTTTCTGGCTTAGGGCTCGATAGGGTCATAGGCCTCTGTCTGTGGAAGCATGGGGAGCCTTTCCAGTGTTTCTGCTGCAACCTCCCTGCCCACACCCCACCTCCACTCACTCCCACCATGTATCTCTAGGCAGCCATTGGGGATCAGTATCAGTCTCACAGGGTCAGTGAGGCTTCCAGAGCAGGGTTCATTAGAGGGCTTCTCTCCCACTAGTGCTATTCAGTTGCCTACATGTTTCTAGTAGGCCAGAGGAATCCTCAACCCAAGGACAAAAGAGTTTCCTGGCACAAGCTGCTTGGGTAGATGCCACCTACTTGCCCAGGTTTCCCTCCACAGAGAAAGGATCACAGTTCTTCTGAGAAACAAGTGTTTCCTTGAAATTTTATTCTTGCCAAGGCTCTGAGATGAGTTCCCTCGTGTGTGGTGATGCTTTTTTGTTTATTTCCAGGGTTTCTCACTCTGTCAAAGGGAGATTATAAGGAGAAACAAATCTGTACATTTCAGCTGTCCAAGAGACATTTTTTCTATGTTTTCCATATTCCTTAAATTTATTCTTCAATAATTATAATTTTAGCACTGAAAGTGATATATTTTCTTCTTTTTTTAAAAGAATTTTTTTTTTCTTGTTTCAGAACTTTTGTTTGTTTGTTTATTTTTATGGCCGGCTCAGCCTGCCCTGAGGGCAGGGCTGGCGCAGCATGTGGTGCCAGGGATCAAACCGCAGTCCCTGCAGCCGCCTCAAGCTTTCCTAAGCAGGTGCTTTAGAGCACTGAGCCATCCTGCCAGGCCCTGAAAATGATATATTTTCAATCGTATTGTGAATTGGCTTTTATTTATTTAAGATAGCCATAAATTTGATCCTAGATTATTTTGATTATTTAATTTAATCATTTAATTTAATTATTTAATTATTTTAATAGTTGTTCAGGAACTATTAAAATAATAATAAATTCTGGAACCTTATCACACATTTTATTATGTTATGTGGAACTGATTATAGTTTGATTTCTTCTTTAAATTTTTATATTTTTAATCCATTCTCTATATTTATTTATTTTTAACTTTATGTATTTGTTGCAGGTACAAAGCCTCACTACACAGCTCGGACTTGTAGTTATCCCCCTGTTTTCAGCCTTCCCAGCTCTGGGATTATAGGCATGCACTACCTCACCAGGTCTCTGTGGCCTAGTCAGTATACCCAGCATAGAGCTAGTACTGTTACCAGGTATGTGGTACCAGGGATCCAACCAGGTCCTTGAGCTTTGCTAGGCATTCACTTAGACTGTTGAGCTATCTCTGCAACCCTTCATTTTCTTTAAATGATAAAGTTGATGAATAAAGTTAAGCAGTAAGTATTATAGCAAATATTTTCTCTTTTTATTTTATTCAATGACAGTATTTCTTATGTTACTTTATAAAATACAATAATAGAATTTTCTTGAAATATACACATGTTCAAATATACAATAATTCACATAATCCTACTTAACTAGATATTTCAAATAAATAGATATATAATCGATCCTTGTCAGCATCTGGTGTAAAACGCACATGCTTTTTCTTTCTGCTTATAGAGTTAAATATATTAACAAATTTAAAAATTCAGGACCATTCTTAGAATACTGAAATAATAGTTAACATGCATTGAATATTTATATCAGTCAATTCTCTAAAGAGGTATATTAATCAACTCAATTAATCTCATAATACTCATGCTTTAAATGCTATTATTATGTCTGTTTCATAGATATGAGCACTTATATTATATTCACTTTACAGCAAAGCAAATTGAGACAACTGGAAATAACAAAATCTCTGGTTTCACACCTAAGATGTGGTAAAGAAATCATCCAAATTCCAAGAGCTTTAGCCATAAGGGTTTCCTTTTTGATGTGACACAATTCTGTATTACATCTTATTACATCCATTCTATTATTATTTTACTGTACTGCTGGTTTCTCCTATTTAATGAAATTTCTCAGAGAGAAAGAGACAATCAAATTTTATTTTTCATTCGTGTTATTAACTTCATAAAATAATTTGAACAGTCTTACTTTTTCTACAATTAACACCTTTTTAAAAGATCATTGGAATAATCTACTTTCATCAAGGTTGGATAAAATTAGTCACCATCTTTACATAATATTCATTCATAGCCCAGCATTACCTGGAACTGAGACTTTTGTTAGAAGGAGCAGATATTTGACAATTTTCTCTCTGACTTCTCCTTAAGAAAAGGCTGCAGCAAATTGGTTGCTGTTCCTTTAGACTTAATTTCCTGAAGAGTTATTAAAATCCCTAATTGTGTCATTCTAGTTGTGCTTCTTTCCAGATCTAAGTTTGTCCATTTGCCTATTGTTGATACTACCAAATAGATGCTTAAGATCATTCCAAATGAAGTACATGAAAGAATTAGTATACACTTCCCGATCTATTTAATGCCACCTTTTCTATACAGTTGCTCAAATTAAAAGCTAGTAAGTCTGGAGTACGTCTATGACAAAGGGAGCCAAAGTACACATATCATAAGTTCTAAAGAACATATAGCAAAGGAACGTTACAGGGGCACAATCCTCTCTCAGAGAAGTATAAAGGACACACAATATCCCAAGCTCTCATTAACCTGGAGCTTAGGCTTTGCATAACTGGATTAGATTATAACATAGTAATGGAATATTTTTCAGAGGAATAGGGTACACTTGTCATTATGTAATGACATGAACTTCCAAGTTCAGGTTAAAAAAGCATCAAAATCTCTGAAGCCATTATGATCCAGTTCTTGCCCTGCAGAAACTTAAAATCATTGAAGCAATGCATAACTGTTTAAGTAGCTTTCCCCAAAACTACTGAAAGAAGAGAAAAATAAGTTTTGGGGGCTATCGAGACTGGTGTCTCTTGACAAGTGTTGTCAATTCTACCTACAAAATGAACTGTAAATTTATTATTCATTTCCTTCCAGCTCCACTAACAGAACCGTTTTTGGTAACTAATCTTCTTCCTCTCCAGCCTTCATCTTATTCTTCTGCAGTCAATATTTTAGCCAACAGCCAAGGTTATATCTTACCAATGGAAATCAGATCATCCCTCTCACCTAATTAAAACTACCATGTGGATCTCTACTGTACTCAAAGCAAAGTCTGCATCCCTCCTGGTACAGCACACTGTCACCCTGTCTGCCCTTACAATTCATGCCTTAACTCTGGATCCATCTCACACAACCAATCCTCTACTGATGCCATCAGCAACAATCCACTTAACATGTTTATTCCAGCTTACAATTTTTATTCCTTCTTTCAGTATAGAATGATTTCTTCCTCTAGATTCTCATACATTTATTCATTCTCATTCATTCTTTATCACTCAGGCTTCAACTGAAAAATAAATACTTCTCAGAATTTTCTTGCCCGATCATCCTCATTTATGATGCTACTCTCCAAAGACCATCTTTGTTAGATGACAATTTTACAGTTTTTATAACACTTATTGCAAACTGAAACAAAATATAAGATTAAAAATAAGAGATGCTGGTAGCCAACATGGGAAGAAACCAGGACTTGGCAATGGGCTTCACCCGAGGAATTCAGTTGCCAGGCACATCTCCCTAAACCACAGGACCAGGCCAGTTGCAGAACAACAGACACACAGTAGGACCCAAACTAGGATGCACAGGATGGGCAGGCTAGACTAGTAAGATGTAAAAATTGGAAACATGAGCCAACAACTGGTGAGTTAGTTGAATTACATTGTGCTTAGGGACAAAGACACACAGGATAGAAACAGGTGTGTGGGACGTCTCCCTTTCTTTTCAAATATTATTTTATTTTTGCATTATCTTGTTTTGTCTTCATTTTCTTTTTCTTTTTACTCTATTTCTCAACTTTTTTCTATTTATTATTTAGATCCCATCCCACAGACCTAGAGATTAAGTTCAGACAATCCCTCACATATTCCTTCATTCTTTTCTATCCCCCTTTCTAATTTCCCAAACCTGGGAACATCCTTTGCCTTCCAGCCTTGCTTCTACTTTCTTTATAGTTATCTCTTTCTTGCAAACCATGCTTCCTAAATTTTGTTACCTCAGGGTAAAACTATTCTACTAAAGGGAATCACTTTATATACAAACGCTTAATTTGTGATTAGTTCTATAATAAAACTATGGACTTGGTCTTTATGTGCTTGTTGCTATCATTATTGTTCATTGCACTACATCAGTGATGATGTTATATTTGTTGCAATCCGTTGTTCTCCGTTCTGTAACAATATAGGGAAGTTCAAGGATAATAATCTCAACACAGCCACATATCAAAAGATTGACAACTGAGTCAAACAGATGTCAGCATAATACTCTTAATTGAGAAGGTAAGATCTTGAGACAGACACAAATGAAGAATTTTTTGAAATTGTCTCATTGCTATTTCTTTCTTATTGAACTTAGTAAAGTTTTTATTATTATTATTATTATTTATTATTTTTTTTTTTGCACACAGAGGATATCCCCGAAGAATAGACTTCTCCTAGAAAGGCTTTGATCTAAGTGATACATCTAGCTACCTATAAACTCACAAGGATCATCACGGAAAAAAAAAATTTAAAGAAAATTGGAAATAGAAAAAAACAAACTGAAGAGAAAAATACAGACTCAGATTCCAGACCACTCCAAGTAACTATACAAAACACATAGAAAAAAATTAGAAGACACGCAGCTGAAACTCCTTAAATAATATCAACTGAAGAAAAAAGGAAAACAAATTCACAATGATATAGAGGAAATAAGATCAGAAAGAATCTCTCAGGTTAGAAAAGAAATGGCAACCATAATGAAAGAATTGCTCAATATATCTAAAGATATAGATAAAAAATAAAGGTACATAGGAAAATGATAGAAACCTTAAATGAATATTAAAGGAAAGAATTAGAGTATATGAATCCTAAGATAGCAAGAAACTGGAGATTCCAAGGAAAGTGGGCAAAACTACTTGCATGGAACTGAAAATAGACTTTTAGACCTTGAAGACAAAAGTGCAGCTGCCAATCACAAAAGCAGAAATCTCTTAAAAAGGATCAGGAAATAGCAGCTCAGAAGCTGCAAAATGATGCAATGAAAAACAATATAAGACTGATAGATGTTAATGAAAAAGCAGAAATCAACACAAATGACATAAAAAAAACTATTTACAATTAAAAATACACCTAGACATATAATAATCAAGATCCCAGAAATTCACCACAAGAATAACATATTAAAATGTGCTAAGAAAAGAAACAGACCACATTTAAAGGAAAACCTATAATAATAAGGGTAGATTTCTCTTCACAAACCATCAAGTCAAGAAGAGAATGGAGCAAAGTACTTCAAGTCCACCATAAAAATAAATTTCATCCCAGACTGCTATACCCTGAAAAAATCTCTTTCAAGTTTGATGGAAAAGTGCAATACTTCCATGACAAAGAACAACTAAAGAATTTAATGATGACAAAGCCAACCTTACAAAGACAACTAAAAGAGGGACTAAAATGACCAAAACTCCACAAATGAGAATGGAAAGAGCGCATCAAATAGGAAAAACAATTAAACACTGGAGAAAAAGGGGTACACAACAGCAGGTAAGTAACATGCCAATCATAAGTCAATAGATCAATAGATCTCAATTCTTTTTTTTGTTTGTTTGGTTTTTTTTGTTTGTTTGTTTTTGTTTTTTTTTTGTTTTTTTGAGACAGGGTCTCGCTATGCAGTTCAGGCTGGCCTTGAGCTCACTCTTGTAGCCCAGGCTGGTGTCAAACTCACATGGATCCTCCTGCCTCAGCCTCCCAAGTGCTGGGATTATACGCATGTGTCACCACGCCTGGCTAATAGATCTCAATTATACCATCAATGTAAATTGATCCATTTAAATTCTCCAATTAAAAGAGATAGACTGACAGAGTTGATTAGGAAGCAAAATCCTCCAATATACTGTATACAATAAATACACATATCTTATAAAGAAATTTATAGGCTGAAAGTTAAAGGACAAAAAATGATATACCTGCCCAAGGACCTCAGACAAAAGCAGGAATAGCAATCTTGTTTACAGATAGTCTTAACATCAAATGAAGAATGATCAAATGAAACGAAGAAGACCACTACATACTAGTTAGAAGAAAACTTCAAGAGGAAGAAATAACACTCACAAATATATATGCACAAACATAGGAACACACACACATATGTATAATCTTAATGGACATGAGAAATCTAATATTCAGTAAAACAACCTTAACTGGAAAACTTACCACTCCTTTAGCCCAAAAAGATAGGGGAAGCAGACAAAAAAATGAACAAAGAACGAAACTGAACCAGAACTGGGAACCAACGGACTTAGTGGACAGATACAGAGTGTTCCACCCAGCCACATCTGAATACACATTTTCTCAGCTGCACATGGGATGTTTTCTAAAATAGACCACATAATAATCCATAGATCATGCTTAAGTATATACAAGAAAACAGAAATTTTTCCATGCATGTTATCTCAACACAGTGCAAAGAAACTGCAAATAAATGACAAAATAAACCACAAAATCTGTATAAATAAATGGAAATTAAAAGACTCCTTAGCAACCAATGAGTTGCATATAATATTAAATAAGAAATTGTACAATATCTACAATACAGTGAAAATTCAAACACAACTTATTGTGATTTATGTGATGCAATGAAAGCAATTCTTAGAGGGAAATTTGTAGCTGTAAATACACACTTTAGGAAAACAGAATGGGAGCAAATAAATAACCTAATGCTGCACTACAAATGTCTAGAAAAAGAGAAAACCAAACACAAAGCCCAAAGAAGGGAGAAAATTATAAAGATTAGAAAAGAAATTAATGCAATTGAGAGAAAGAAAATACTACAAAAGATTAGCAAATCAAAAAGCTGGTTCTTTGAAATAACAAATAAAATTGATAAGACCATAGCTAACCCCATAAGACAAAAAGGAATGAAAAGGCTCAAATTCAAGCAATAAGGAATGAAAAGGATGAAATTACCACAGACACTGTGGAAATTCAGAAAATTATCAATAGAGATTGTGAGAATTTTTATTCTCACAGAATCAAAGACACAGAAGAAATGGACTGATTCCTAAAAAGGCACAAATTACCATGACTGAATCAAGAAGCTGTAAGAATGCTCAACAACTCAATAACAGCCAGTGAAATATAAAACGTAATTTAAAAAGCTCTAGTGACAAAAAAAAAAGTCTAGTTCCTGATGCATATGCAGCTGAAATTTATAAGAAATTTAGGGAAGATATAATCCCAATACTCCTTAAACTTTCAATGAAGTTGAAAAGGTAACAAATTCTCCCCAAATCATTACTGGAGGCAAGTATTATATTGATGGCAAAACCAGAGAAAGATGCAACTAAAAAAGACAAGTACAGGCCAACCTCCCTTATGAACATAGATATAAAAATCCTCACTAAAGTCCTAGCAAATAAAATATAGCAAATCATTAAGAGGATTGTATACCACGAGCAGGTACTATTCATTCCAGGGATTCAAGGATAGCTCAGGATGTGCAAATCTATAAATGTAATACACTATATCAATAGAGCCAAATCCAAACACAATCATGTCAAATGATACAGAAAAGGCTTTTGACAAAGTCTAGCACTCATTCATGTTCAAAGTCCTACAGAAAGTTAGAATAAATAGCCTTCACCCCAATCTGATAAAAGCTATATATCATAATCTAAATGCTATCATAAATCTGTTTTTTGTGTGTGTGTATTTTTTAGAGAAGGGCCTACAGGGTGTTCAGAGTATCACTGCTAGATCAGATTTTTAGTGATCTACCTATTTAAAGCCTCCCAAGAGCTGATATTACAGGTGCTCAACATCACACCCAGTCTCAATTGCCATCTCAGCATGCCCTTTGGGCAGGGCTGGCCTGACAGGCCAGGTGATCGACCCCAGCCCCTGCACCTGCTTACATATGCTTTAAACCTCTGAGCTATTTGGTCAGCCCCTCCTAACATAATTTTAAATGGGAAAAAATGAAATCTTTTATTCTAAGGTCAGGTACAACATAAAGATGTTTTCTATCACCATTCCTATTCAATATAGTTTTACAATCATTAGATAGAGCCATTAGACAAGAGAGAGAAATAAAAGGAGTAATAGGTAAAGAACATCATTATTTACAGATGACATGATACTCTACTTGGAATATTAAAGAAGTTCCACCAAGAAGCTACTAGAATTAATACACAAATTCAGCAGTATAACAGAATTCAATGTCAATACCCAAAGATCAATAGCATTTCTTTACACATGTGTTGATAACAAACACACTGAGAAAGAAATTAGAGGGGCAATACCTTTTACAACAACACTGGAGTTAGTGAAATACTTTAGAATTAATCTAACTGAAGAAACAAAAGATCTATTCAATGAAAATTACAGTACTCTGAAAGAAACAGATCATAGAAAACTTAAGAAAATGGAAAGATATTCCCTGATCCTGGATAGGAAGAATCAGTGTTGTCAAGATGGCCATATATCCCAAAACAGTTATACAGATCTAATGCAATCCCTAACAAATTACCGCAAACATACCTCACAGACTCAGAGAAACCATTCCTAAAATTTATTTGGAACTAAAAAAAAAATTAGACTAGCAAAAGCAATCCTGGGAAACAAAGAGGCATTACAATTCCTGACTGGAAATTACACTACAAAGCTACTGTGATAAAATTAGCATGTAATTGGAAAAAAAAATAGACTTGAGGATCAATGGACTAGATTAGAAGACACAGATTCAACTACAAACACACTCAGGCATCTTATTTGCAATGAAGGGGCCAAACATGCTAACTGGAAGAAAGATAGCCGCTTTAACAAATGGTGCTGGAAAAACTGCCTCTCTACATGCTGAAAACTAAAACTTGACCCAAGTATCACCGTGAGCTAAACTAAAGTCAAGATAGATCAAAGATCTATACATTAAAACAGAAACGCTAAATCTCCTGGGATAGAAATTATGTGAAAATGTTGAAGACATAGGAGTAGGCAAACAGTTCATGAACGAAAATCAAACTACACAGAAAATACTTGAAAGAATTAACAGCTGTATCCTCCTGTTATTGAAATGTTTTTGCAAAACCAAGAAATTACCAACAGAATAAAAAGACGATCTAAAAATTTGGAAAAATAATCTTAACTAATAAGCGCTCAGACAAAGTTCTTCTGTCGTGAATTTATAAAGAACTAAAAAAGCATTAGGGCCCCAAAAGAAAAGACCTAATGCAAAAATGGACATCTGAGATAAACACACACTTCTCAAAGGAAGGAATATAAGAAACAAATAAATAAGTGAAAAAATGCTCCACATCGTTAGACATTGATGAAATGCAAATTAAAACAACAATGAGATAGCATCTCACCCCAGATAAATTCTTATCATAAAGAAATAAACCAACAACAAATATTGGATAGACTATGGGGAAAAAGGAGCCCCTCTCCACTGCTGGTGGAAATGCAGACTAGTGCATCCATTATGGAAATCAGTGTGGAGACTCCTAAAAAAACTAGGACTGGAATTTCTATTCAATCCAGCTATCTTCCTTCTGGGAATTTTCCCAAAAGAACTGAAAACATCATATCATAGTGATATATGTGCACCTATGTTCATGGTAGCACAATTTATGATAGCCAAATCTTGGAAACAACCAAAATGTCCATCGCCTGAGGAATGGATGAAAAAAAAAATGTTGTGTTTTTATACAATGGAGTATTACTCAGTTATAAAGAAAAATAAACTCAAAGTCCTCATATAAGTGGATGCTATTTGAAGATACACTCATAAGTGAAATAAACCAGATCCACATGTGTAAATATCATATAGTGTCCCTAGTGTAAGAACTCAAAGAGGAAATGAAAATTGAAAGTTATAACACAGTTAAATTGAAAACAAGAACTTAAGATTTGAACATCGAAGACAGAGAAAGGAGAAAAGTAAGGAAATATGGCAGGGACAAAACCATACATTTATTTAAACAAGACAATTAAGGTAATTATTCTAAGAATCTCCATCAGGTTTTTGAAAATAGCAGTTAATGACTAGAATTATCACCCTGATCAATTCTATATGTTGATATCTGTGAACTAAGCAACTACACTGAGGATAGCAATGTGTAACACTAAAGCCACACTTGAAATGCCTGTCATTTTGGTCATCTAAATGCATATTGCTTCTAATGTTGCACCAATTATTGTTTTTTATTGTATTTTAGGGAAGGGTCTACTGGGTGTTTAGGGTCTCACTACTACATGGACTTGTAGTGATATGCCTATTTACAGCTTCTCAAGAGCTGAGATTACAGGCGTGCTACCATGCCCAGTCTCAATTGCCAGCTCAGCATGCCTGAGGATGGGGCTGGCATGGCAAATCTGGGGATCAAACCCCTGAACCTTATTCCTGCTTACAGGTGCTTTAGTTGTTGAGCTATTTGGCTGGACCCCCATATCAATTATTGCTATACTCTCTTTAAAGTAATTTTTTAATGTAGTAGAAGAAAACAAGAGATGAGAAACAATATGATTGTCCCGCTACAACATTGTTTATGGCTTAATTTCTAAATTTTTGTGTAAACATGCGTAATTTTTTTCACATCCTACAGTGATTTAAATTTTAGAATATCTATGATTGCTGGAAAAACAAAGCAGTTCCATTTTATGCCTAAGGTGATTTGATATTCAGATAGATAGCGATGTTAAGTTCATCTTCCTCTGTCACAGAGCAATAATATCATTAAGCTTCTCTTCTCAATGTTTAACAACTAAAGTTTTCACATCAATAATTAGAGAAATAGTGGGGATACAAGGATAGCCAATATTTTGGCCCTAGCAAATCAAGATCAGTGAGGACTCAGGACATAAGAGAACCTGAATTGTTGCAGCCTATAACTCAGCAGTGTCCCAAATTTTTCATTCAAGGAGATTATGGGCCCAGAGAGAAAAATGATTGAAGATGTATAGTGTGCCCAAGGAGAGTCACCTAGAGAGAAAAAACATTCTCTCAGGATTTCACAAAGAAGAAATTGATTAAGCAATGGACATGACTTATCCAGATGGCTGAAACTGATGAAAGTTCTACAAAACGCGGTACATGGTTTCAGGGTAAATCCTGCGGGGATTTGACTGACCTTGTTAGATACAAAAGTTACATATTCAGTTATATAGGTCTTGCTTTAACTTCGTATTAACCACCCAGCAGAAAATTATAACCACGAAGTATAAAAACTAATGTCATATTAATATGCTAAGCTGTAAAAGGCTCAAGTCTAAAACTTCTGACAATTACCAGTTCTTCTGATAAGCCACTACTATTATGGACCATTGGACTATATTGGGTTATTTTTTAACTGTTTTTGAAATTTTACTTTAAATAGTAAAAACAAAACAAAAACAAATAGCAAAAAAAAAAGGACAGAAACAGCATAATATACAACAATCTGTAGGTTACACATTTTCAGAAGAGTAGATAATTGGCAATTGTTTCTATATTATCTATTTTTATCATCAGATATGTTGTTCAGATTGACAGATATATATATTATCAGACAAATAACTGAATATTAAGTTTCAAGAAAACTTAATTTTTGTCTTGCCTTTTTTACTTTTTAAGAACTTATCTTAGAGTATAATAATAATTATCAGATGTTAAAAACTGTATACACTTAGAAGACCAAGATGAGAGGCATCCATGTCTGGTTTCTGTATTCAACATTGTGATCCTCCATATTGTTGTTTAGATCACAACTATCAGCATACAGAATGAGTCAAGGTGAAAATTCTCCACATTACTATGTTAAAAACACTGATGGAAATTATTAGTATAATCATCTCAGCCATCCTGCATATATATTCTTGGGTTATTTTTCTGAATTCAAGTACCTTCAATGTTTGTACTAGTTTCAGGCATGAAAAGGTCTTTTAAAGAGTCCCTAAATACAGCTTCTCTAACTGCAATGTAACACCCATCTCTGACAAAACAAAATGAAAAATGGGGATATGTTGGGAGCCACAAAGCTAGAAAATCAGTCAAGTACATGTAGGCGGGACTTGGCCCAGTGCCTAAAGCAAACAAGCTACCTCATTTCTGAGATGAACGTGATGTCTGGTTAAGGTTAGCTATCAGTTGCCAGGCAACCTAGTGTCATGTGTTACTAACTTCACAAAAGTGTAAATAAAGGACAGTTTTGTAGTGAAAAATATATATATTAGGATAGATATAGAGCTGCTTTTTCTTAGTTGAATGAGAAAGAAGGTCTGTACTAATACTGTTTAGACAAGATATCATGTCTGCACCTTGTGCTTTGAATAACTACTATGAAGACAACAGGAGCTGGGGCGATAGCTCCGTGGCACAAGTGCCTGCCTGGCAAGTGCAAGGTCGTGAGTTTGAACTCCAGCCCTGCTAAAAAAAAAAAAGCCACGCGTGGTGATGCAAGCCTGTAATCCCAGCACTCAGGACACTGAGAAGAAACCACCAGGCAAGGCCAGATATTAAACAATAGAGAGAAACAGAACGCCAATAGTAGGAAAATAATATGACAGCTTTTTCACAATGGGTTTTCCTTGAGAGCACAAATGTAGTGAAAACTAGCACGAAATTAAAGCCAACATGGGAAAGAAAAAACATTAACACTATGATCATACACATGGACCCTGGTAAGTCGCTGTTATTGACTATCTGATCTACAAATGCAGTGGCATCAACACAAGAACCATTGAAAATTTTGAGAAGGAAGCAGCTGAAATGGGGAAGGGTTCCTTCAAGTATTCCTGGGTCTTGGACAAGCTGAAAGCTGAACATGGGCATGTTATCATCATTGACAACTCCCTGTGGAAATTTGAGACCAATAAGTGTTATGTGAGCAACATGGATGCCCTTTGACACAGAGTCTTCATCAAAAATACAATTAAAGGCACATCTCTGTGCTGTCCTGATTGTTACTGCTGGTGTTGGTGAATTTGCAGCTGGTATCTCCAAGAATGGGCAGACCTGTGATCATGCCCTTCTGGCTTACACACTGTGTAAGAAACAACTAACTGTTGGTGTTACCATAATGGATTCCACAGAGCCACCTTTCAGCCAGAAGAAATATGAGGGAATTGTTAAAGAAGTCAGCACCTACATTAAGAAAATCAGCTACAACCTTGACACTGCAGCTTTTGTGTCAATTTCTGGTTGGAATGGTGACAACATACTGGAACTAAGTGCTAATATGCCTTGGTTCAAAGGATGGAAGGTCACTCATAAAAATGGCAAAACCAGCAGAACCACACTTCTTGAAACTTTGGATTGGATCCTTCCACTCACTCACCCAACTGAAAACCCTGAGGTTCTCAAACCCAGCATGGTTGTCACCTTTGCTCCAGTCAACATCACAACCGAAGTCAGGTCTGCTGAAAGACACTATGAAACTTTGAGTAAAGCTCTCTCTGGGGACAATTTGGGATTCAATGTCAAGAATGCATCTATCAAAGATATCCATTGTGGCAATGTTGCTGGTAACAACAAAAATGCCCCACTGATGGAAACATCTGGCTTCACTGCTCAGATGATGATCCTGGACCCTCATGGCCAGATCAATGCTGGCTATGCCCCTGTACTGGATTGTCACACAGCTCACAATGCTTCCAAGTTTTTTGAGCTGAAAGAAAATATTGATTGCTGGTCTTGTAAGAAGCTGCAAGATGGGCCCAAGTTTTTGAAATCTGGTGATGCTGTCATTATTGACATGATTCAAGGCAAACCCATGTGTGTTGAGAGCTTTTCTGACTACCCATCTCTTGGTCATCTTGTTGTTTGCAATATGAGACAGACAGTTGCTGTGGGTGTCATCAAAGCTGTAGATAAGAAGGTTTCTGGAGCTGGCAAGGTCACCAAGTCTGCCCAGAAGGCTCGGAAGATATCCTAAGAATCTCTAACAGGCTTTTCACATTGAGGATGGCAGTTGTCATAACACTAAAATTATACTTGAAATGCCGGTCATTCTGGTCTTTTAGGTGTGTGCTGCTTCTAATGTAATTTCAGTTATTGCTATACTCTCAAGTAAATGCGTGTTTTAGAAAAAAAAAACAGAAAGGGGCATTAAAAGAGAATAAGAGACAACGAAAAATTTCATACGGTTGACTGGCTACACTTTCGTATATGCTTAGATTTCTAAATATCTGTGTACAAATGTGTAACTGCTTTTATCACGCTCTATAGAGGTTTATTAGAATATCAGTGATGGAAAATACTGATTCCAAGTTAAGTTTAAGATGTTTGATAGTCAGAAAGACAGTGATGTTAAGCTCAAGTACCTACATTAAAGAGTAGTAGTATCACTAAGCTTCTCTTCTAGAGGATTAAGAACATAAGTTTACAGACCAAAAATTAGAGAAAAAGCAGGGCTACAAGGATAGCCAATATTTTGTCCCTAGCCCTTCAAGGTCAGTGAGGACTCAGGACATATAAGAACCTGTGCAGTAACTCCTATAACTCAGTGGTGTCCCATATTTTCAGTTCAAGGACATTTTGGGGCCACAGAGGAAAGGGATTGATGATGTATAGTATGCTTAAGGAGAGTCACCTAGAGAGAAAACAGTCTCTCAGGTTTTCACTGAGAGAAAACTGGACAAGCAATGACCACGATTCATCCAGATGACTGACAATGACAACAGATCTACAAAGCACTGTATGTGGTTTCAAGGTAAATCCTGAGGAGATTTGACTGACCTTGGGAGAAACAAAAGTTACAGGTCTTGCTTCAACTTGCCCTTAGCCACCCAACAGAAATGTTTAACCATGAAGCATAAGAAGTTAAGCTAGATTAGTATGTTGAGCTGTAGAAGGTGTAAATCAACAGCTTCCGACATTGCCAGTTCTGCCAATAAGCCTCTATGATTATGGAACATTTGGCTATATATACAACTACTTTCTCTTATTTCAATGAGAAGAAATTATTGTATCAATAATAATTACAAAATATATCATGTCTTTGGGTGTGGGAGATAGCTCAGCAGCACAATTGCCTGCTTGGCAAGTGCAAGATCATGAGTTCAAACACTGGTCCTGCCAAAAAAAAAAAAAAAAAAAAAAAAATTCATGTCTCCATCCTGTGGTCTAAATAACTACTATGAGGACACAATATGCATTGCAACAATTATTGGGATTGTACTACTAACATGTTTTGAAACTGTTGCATTGTTATTTCACATTGAAAGTAATAAAAAAAAGAATATATAAAAATTCTGAATAACTCAATATCACATAATGAAATCAAAAATATAATTAAAAATTTACTAGTAAAGAAAACCCTATGTTATAATGGATTCATGGCTGAATTCTACTAGAAATTTAGAGATTTAACTCCAATAGCACTCAAATTTTTTAATGAAATTAAAAGGAAAACAATTCTCCTGTGGTAGTTGATACATTGTGTCAATTTGTAGTTTGGCTATATTGGCTCTGTCAGTTCTGGGCTGTGGAAACCCCATCCATCCTGGAGGATGTGGAGGGCCTGCCCTGAGACGCAACTGGTCCCACCCTGAGGTGTAGTTGGTTCCACCCTAGGGCCAGAATGGCCACAGCAGAATGACTCTGCACAGAAAGTATATGAAAGGAGTTGAGGAAGACTTTGCAGCGACCTTCCCTGCCTTGCCCCCCTTCCTTGAAGAAGTCCTGGTCTTTGGAGGAGGTTGATCTTTACAGCCACATCACATTAGAGAAGGGCCAGTCTTCACAGTGGAGCTCCAGCACAGAATTTGGAAGAGAGAGGCTTGATGAATGCCATAGCTGTTGCTTCTCTTCTGTTCTTCATTGTTTTCTGCTGCCAAGAATTGCTGTTTTTGCCTTGGAGCCAACAGAGTATGTACTGAAACCTCCACAAATTTTGAGCTAAGTAAACTTTTCCTTCCTTCATTTTGAGTGTTGGGTATTTGTCCCAGCAATGAGTAAAAAGTAACTAAGACAATTCCCAAACCCATCCCTAAAAGAAACTATTACCCTGATACCATAACTAGTGAAAAAAAATCTTACCAAAAAGGTGAACTATAGGCTAATCTCCCTAATGAAAATAGACCCAAAAATATTTACGAAATTAGCAAACAGAAGGCAGCATATCATCAAGATTATACACCATGACCAAATGGGGTCATCTCAGGAATGCAGGAATGGTTTAACATATGCAACTGAATAAACATAATATACATTACCAATAGAGCCAAAGACAAAAATCACATTATCATCTCAATATAAGCAAGAAAAACTTGATAAAGTGCAGCACTCATTCACAATAAAAATCCTACAGAACATCAGAATACATAGTCTTTACTTCAATCGAATAAAATCTATTTATGACAAACCAACAGCCATCATAATACTAAAAGGACAAAAATTGAAAGCTTTCTATCTAAAATTAGAAACAAGACACAGATGTACAGTATCACCACTCTTATTTATATAATTCTGGAAACATTAGCCAGAGCAATTAGACAAGTGAGAGAAATAAAAGGAATAGCAATGGGAAAGAAAGAAGCCACAGTATTGCTATTTGCAGATGACATGGTATCTACATAGAAGACCCCAAAAACTCCACCAAAAGACTTCTAGATTTAATAACCAAATTCATTAATCTAGCCCGACACAAAGTCAATATTGAAAAATATGATCTAATAACATTCAATAGCATTTCTTAACACAAACAATAAACTCGTTGAAAAAATTTAGGGACGTAACAACCACACAATAGCATCCAAAAGAATTTAATGGTTAAAAATCAGTCTAATGAAGGAATTAAAAGATATATTCATTTAAAATTACAGCAGTCCTATCCCAGCTCCGGCATAAGTGATACAGTCTGCTCTGTGCCAGCTGATCTTCTCTGACCCAGCCCAAGCCCAGCATGCGTGTGAGAACTGCTCTGCATCAGCCGTATCTCCTCCACTCCCAAACCAGCAATGATGAGTGTGTGGGGGGGGGGTATTCACTCCCACATGCTGCAGAAGCAAGAAGCTGAACATAGCATCAGCACCCAAGATAGGTCCATCTAGATGAATAAAATTACAGCACTGTGAAAAAGGAGATTGAAGAGAATATCAGAAATTGCAAGGATATCTGCTATCATAGACAGAAAGAATTAACACTGTGAAAATGGCCATACTCCCAAAACTGTTATATAAATTCAAAGCAATATTGATCAAAATGCCATTAGCATACCTCACAACTCTAGAGAAAACATTCCTAAAATTCATTTGAACTATAAGAAATCTAGAATCTTTAATCGATTCTGACTTTAGTGGATGGTGATAGACTTGGGTCAAGTTTTAGTTTTCAGCATGTAGAGAGCCAGTTTTTCCAGTACCATTTGTTAAAGAGGCTATCTTTCTTCCATTAAACTTGTTTGGCCCCTTCGTTGAAGATAAGGTGGCTGAGTATATTTGTATTTGCTTCTGCATCTGCTAAACTATTCCA
>PVJA010005122.1:0-81076 GCA_004027025.1 Myocastor coypus | reverse complement strand
AAAGTTGACATATTGCATATTGTCCTCACAATCATTCTATAGAGTGCAGTGTGTGGGCATGACCCACCTCCCTATTAATGTTGAATAGAAAAAAGAAAGAAAGAAAAAAGAAAAAAAAAAAGGAAAGAATATACTTCTCTTTGGACTAAGAGGAAGCAGATACATATACAATCTTCTAATTTTTTTCTTTTATGACAAAAATACATGAAAATTTCACTCCAAGTTCTCGTAAGGAAAGCAGGCAGAGTGAGGTGGAATTGGAGTCCTAGCCTAGCCTCGGAATACTGTGACTAGTAGATACATGGCAAGGAATAAACCGCTGTGGGCAGATTCAAGTTTTCTCAAAGCCAGAGACTCTCAGGAAGTCCTTTGTGGGGCCAAACAGTAGCAAATTCCCTTTTGCCCCTGGCCAGGCAGTTTTGGGACCCTTGTGTCCTTCTGTCCTGGAACTCACACACAGCACTTGCCGCAGCCAGGCAGTGGACCATCCTGTCTTGATGCTTGGAAAGGTTAAAAACCTTCAGCCTTGCCTTCCTGATCATAAAGCACATCTGAGTGAACCCGAGTCAAACGCCCCTCGTCAGTCTCTCCCTTTCTCTCAAAGCTGTAGGTGGTCTGCGGACACAGCCTTCCCTGGCAGTAGCCCTGTTTATGGCCAACAGAGAGAGGCTATTTATCTCTCTGCCAAGTGGAGCTGAGATCCATTAGTGTCACTGCCTGTAGCAAGGCAGGTGCAGGTGGCCATAAATTAGCTACAATCTTCTGGCATCGTCCCTGAGAGATCCAAGAAAGAAGCAGCGGGGAGCTACAGAATTGTCCTGTGACAATTCCATTACTTGGTGACATTATGCAGTGGATTAATGGGCAGCAGCTAAGTGCCCTGAAAGTGAACTGCAGCTTTAAGTGTGGGTCTCTTCAAACAGTGACAGATCTGTGAAACGTTTTGCCAAGATCTTTTTTTGTGTGTGTGCTAAAATGAAGAAAGAGAGAGAGAGAGAGAGAGAGAGAGAGAGAGAGAGAGAGAGAGAGAGAGAGAGAGGATAAAAAGAGCAAAGGACAAAGAATAATATATTTTTGTCTATTTTCTAATCTCCCTTCAGCGCTCTGCCTTGTCCCAAACATGAAGCTTCATTTGCCCTGAGGATTGTCTATTTGAAGACAGTTTATTAATTTCATCTTTCATTATCCTTTCTTCCATAACCGCTTTTATTATCTTTGAATGGAAGCTACACTCATGGCCGTTTAAATTCTTGCTTTCTAATTTACTGAATGAGCAGATCTGCTTTGTGTTCTTTGTTTAGGCAGTGAGTTGGCCTCGCCATCCCCCTGGAAGCCTAAATTTCACAGCCACTTATCATGTCCCTGTTGTAAGCCCCTACTTGGAAGGGGAGCACGGTGTTGGTCAATTAACATTTCTGGATTTGCTAATCCCCAAGGTCTGAGTGACCAGGACACTTATGGACAAGTTATGCTGTCACAGGAAGGGTGTTTTTCACTGATGCCTCTTCTGGCATGTGAAAAAGTCTCCAGGAAGTCAGGGGAGGGCATAAAATTTATGTGAAAAAGCTGTTTAGAAGCTCTGGTGGCTAGGAATCCAAAGAGCTATTGTCATTTGCATTGTAGTAAATCTTCCCTAGGGTAGCTTGTGCATACGTAGACCTACCACACATAGACTTACCTACCACAAATACTTTTTCATGCTTGTGTCAGACTTTTAAAATGAGTGCACATTTACAACACAGTAAGATGCTATTAAGCCAGTTTTTTTTTTTGTTGTTTTTTTTTTTTTTCTAAAATTAAGTGCCAGGAGTAGACTAATTTTGTAAAGAAAAGAGATTTATTGAGCTTACAGTTTGGAGGTTCACAGTTTGGGATCAATGGACAGCATCATGTCTTGCTGATAATCATGGTGGGAATTCGCATGGGAAGAGAGAGTCCTGGGAAGAGAGGGCCCCAGCTCAGAGAAGAAGCCAGAGAAAGAGCCAATCGTTTAGGGTCACTTGCTCTTACGTGAACTTACACCAGGGAGAGGACATGTCGGGGGTGGTGCCTGAAGGACCTCGCACTGAGCACTGTCACTTTAGGCTCCACCAGCTTGCACATCCCCACAGTCGGGACCGAGCATGTGAACATTTGTGGGACGTACCCAATCTACATCCCAGCCAAGGTACAAGGGTCAAATGGCTGTGGTGTCCATTTCTCTGGCACGGTCCCCAGTTACACCTGGGGGCCTCCAAGCTGCGTCAGAACATGGGCAAGTGGCAGAAGGGCTTGTGAAGTGAATAGGACTGTAGGGCTTGTGAAGATCCCAGAATAGAGACACTGTGGTGAATGCTAATGTTACGAAGTCACAGTTTAAGGCAGGACGACAATCACACACAGGACTGGGCCAACTATTCAGGGGAACACTCACTGATGCTGCCTGTTATGTAATAACAGAACAGCTGAAAAATAATATTCTTTGATATATTTTTCTATTGTATCTCAGTGCCCTGGAATTTTATAGTTCATCTTTGGAGTTAGAATTTTCTCATCTCAAAATGAGGTACTCATTTCATGAGATTCCCCAAATGGAGATTATATTTTCTTATTAACCTTTAAGAATTTATGGATGTGATAGCTTTGGCCCAATGCTAATAACATTTCTTCAAACTGGGTTGTTGTTGGTTGCACAAAGGGGAGTGTTTTGTGACATACATCTCCTCTCATTTTGAAGGGGAGAACTTAGCACCTGAGATTTTTTTCTAAGGGATTCGCCATGCTCAACCATGAGGCTAGTCTTTGCCAGAGGCCATGGGCAGCTTTACACTTTATAGCTCATCCTCTTACAAACCGAAATGAACTTTCCCAAGGACACACAATTTACAAGTACAGAATGTGTATTGTGGCCTGAATCTGAATGATTTCAAAGCTTTGGCTCTTAGTCATACAATGATTTCCTTGTGGCTATTGTAGCAAGTAACATAATCTAACTGTTTTAAAACTATGTGAATCTGCAATGTTACAGCTCTAGAGGTCAGAAATTGTGGCCGGCTCAGCCTACCCTGGGTGTGGGGCTGGCGCAGCATGTGGTGCCGGGGATCTAACTGCAGTCCCTGCAGTTGGCTAAGCTTGCCTAAGCAGGTGCTTTAGACCACTGAGCCATCTCACTGACCCAATGCCAGATATATTTTATTTAGCCTATATTCTCAATTTTTCATTAACAATGATTGTTACTTTTTAACTGTTTCTAGGTAGAATAGATTTTTTTTTTTTAGCTTCTATAATCAATGAATTCATTATCTTTTCTTAATTACCTGAAGTGTTATGAGGAAATAGCTAACCTTTTTAAACATAACTTTGTAATATTCAAGCCTTTACTTTTCTTGTCTATCTTGTTATTGGAAAATGTCACATAAAAGCAACTTTAAAGAGAATGCAATGTGTTTCTTAAGGTGTTTTCCTAACTCCTCCTTCAGTAACGGATTGACATAGAGTTTCTCGGCAAGTAGCTAATTCAGCAGAGTCAGTCTCCTTTCTGCTACAAATAGCTTGAAGTAGTCAATAAAAGCTAATTTACAAAGTTATTTTAAACATAATGGTGCTTTAAAAAAGAGATAGTTCTTACATGCCAGAAGGTACAAAGGAAACGAAGTGCCAAAGAGAAGCTGGAAGGTGACTGTGTTTACTTGGGCGTGGTCTTGAGCCTAAGTACCAGAGGCTGAAATCAGAACATAGCTAGAGACTCCAGTAGCTATTTTCTCTCTTTCTCTTCTCTCCTTGTGCCCTTTCACTCTCGCATCTGTCATATGCATGATCAAGTTGACTACAGCTGCTGTCATGACACATTGGTATAATTTTAGAGACCTAAAATTCTTTTAACATTTCTGTCCAATGCCTTAAATTCTACCAATTGCAAGTTTTTCTTTCCTTTATTATCTTCTTTCTTGGTGACATCATCAAACATTTTTGTGTACTAGTTGTGTGTAAACACCTGACTGACGTATGCTTTTTACAGCACAAATTGCTAACTGTGCCTATTTTTGAGCTCAGACTAATGGCAAGAAAATTCAGTGAGTTCTTAACAATCTGTGGACTTAAAGAACACATTGATCTTTTATGTCACAATCAGGAATTAGACACAATTTACTACTATGGCTTACTTGCTGATGCATGCTAAATAAGTCTTTTGTGGTTTATGAATGAGACATTTAAATATATTGTCTCAGTGAAAAAATACATTCTTTTTCCTACTTCCAGTGTTTTTTTTTTTTTTTTTTTTTTAATCTTTTTGATGATTGTATGGGGAGATTCAACACTTGAAAACTGTACATTTATAATACCTGATATTTATTAATCAATCTTTAAAACCAAAAGAGAAAACTTCTCAGGCTCAGTGATTTCAAAGGCTCACTCTGAATATATAAAGCATAATAAAACTAGTTTTCCTTTTTGTATCTCATTCTATCATGAGAACTACTCTCAGGACCAAGCTGATAATTTACGTCTACCATTAGAGCTAATAGAAAGTATCTAACCCTTAACAGTTCCCTGCTTTGCCTGGGAGTTCCAGCCTGCGCCTCCCAACCACAGCCTAGGCTGGAGATTCAACCTTGAACCTATAGGCCTTTGGAGTGAAAGCCTTACATGCAGACCTCGGAGATGCCCAAATGCTATGTTCGTGAACGATTTCGTCTCTCAGTTTGGTTACGATTTGCCAATATTCAATCAAATCACATGACTTTCTACTGGAGGTGAACTTGCTATTTTTCCTAGGTGGAGGACTGTCCAGAGCGATGGGGCTGCGAAGATGTTTGTCTGTCTTGCTTCTAAGTTCTCTACTTCCTGCTTATGTTTTTATTCATTGATTTCATAAGTTTCTATCCCCCAATTTCCTCCAACTCATCACAAAATGGAGCTTAAATGATGAATTTCATTATTAGAGGTAAGGACAGGGTTCTATGTTTTATATTTTGCTAATGAAAATTTTATGATATTACGTGTTTAATTCCTTCTGTGAAATAGGAGCAGAAATGTACTCCTCTTATAAAGCAAAAATTGGGTACTCTTAGATATTTGTTTAAAATTAAAAAGTCTGCTGATTCATACTTTCCACTTGTTTACTTTTCTGTGCTGTTTTCTGTCACAGACCTAATGATTGTTAAATGCAGTGCTTCCTACATAAATCTTTTAAAAATACACAATTTTAAAGAAGAATTTTTAATTAATAAATTTGTTATTAAGATGTAGAGAAATATTTAGAGCTCTGCTATAAAATCCTGCAATAAAAATATTCTGAGGAAATTAAGAAAGTTTCCTCAGTGAAAAGATTAATTTTTCTTCCTGTTGCTTTTAGTGACAATAGATGAATTGTGAAGTTATTTTGTACCACGTTTTTGATCTGACTGATTATACACGTGGCATATGATGTCCTCAGTGTGAATTCTTCTGCTATAACGTGTCACCTGCTTCTCTCAAACAGAAGCAGTCATTCTGGGACAGAATAAAGCTGGCTTTGTGTGGAGCATAGAAAGACATTTTCCTTCCGTGAAGGACAGGTTTCAAATTTCTTTCTTTTTCTAAAAGCCACTAAATGTTCATGTTTGTTCTCAAAATTCAGAACTCTCTCAGAAAGCTTTTCCACAACGCAAAGCTTTTCCACTTTATCACAAAGCACTTCATCTTTGTGCTTATGGGAATGGCTTTCACTTCCTTCATTAAAATCATATATTGCTGCGTTATCTGTCTTTCACGGTCTGGGCCAAGCAAGCACATGTAGCTCTCCCAGAATGCCTTGCGGGATTTCTGCCCTCTTGTCACCACGATTGATGCAGTCGAAAGAAAGTTCTTATTATGATTCATCCTCCTAAAGCTGATTTTAAGTCAAACTGTCATTATGAAATTAGATATAGATGACATCGTAGTCTTTGCAGCATGAAATAGCTCATTTCAAGGTCTTCAAATTCTCTTTTTCAACACTCTGTACATCAAAATAGCGACAAAAGCACCACTTTTCAACCCAGCTGGATGCCGTTTACCCTTCTTATGCCACCTGTAACAGAAAAGGTTAGAAGCTAAATTTAAACACTGTTCGATGCTACATCATCAGAGCAGTGAGACTCTGTGCAGTTTTCACACTGCCTGGAGAGTGTTCTGGAATGGCTTGTGTGCGAGGGCACCAGGTTCTCCACATTTGCTTCTGCTTGGGACAGGAAGGGTTGAACTGTGCTGCTGTCTCACTATCAGAAATCGTTACTGTATGATGCCAACTCAGGCTGTATGCTTTCCAATCACAACAGAGCTGCCTCGTACTGGGTCACAACGTTTTTATTAGTGCATTTCATTATTCCTTTTTCCCATTTATATATTTAGTACAGGTTCTCACTATGCAGCTTGGGCTCAGTCGTAATCCTTCTGCTTTCAGGCTCCCCAGCACTGGAATTATAGGTGTGTCTCACCACACTCAGATTCCTTTGTTGGCTCAACACACCCTGGACCAGTATGGCATGAGGGACCAGGGTCCTTGAGCTTGCCAAAGCAGGCACTTAGTCTGCTGAGCTATCTTGCCAGCCCTGTTAATGAGTTTCATTGAGGGAGAATTGTAGTCTTCTTTTGGAGACGTCCACACTTGAATTTTTTGGCCTTTAAGCGCAGTGTACATGTTGAATACAAGATGTGGGAAGGGTAATTTTCATATGCAATGATGTACCAAAGGCAATAGTGCAGAAGCTGTATCTCTGTTCTTGGTGATGACTAATTTTAACCAGGACAAAAAGGAGACACGAGGTCTACACTGAAAACAAATAGAGTTGACATTCTCTGGACTAATGCAGTTGAATCCATAGGAAGCATCTTGAGGGTTTATTGTCCTCAGGCTTTCCCAGAAGGAAGTTGGTGTTGATTTACTTTTCCAAATAGGCCATGCAGAACTAGTAAATTACTCAAGCTGGGACTTGGGCAGAATCTCACTGAAAGGCTGACTGGAGCTGATACAGAGACCCAGGGTGAAAGAAACCCTTCGTGGTCGTAGGAGTGGCCAGGCTTCATGGGAAGATGGGTTATTTATTTATTTTTTTTTTGTGGTTCAGATTATTTTTTAATTAAAAATTTATTTATTCATTCATTTTTTACATATAGTACAGAATTTCAAACCAGAAAAATTTAACAATGGTTATATTACATATTTTCATCATCGGATCAGTTTAGATTAATAGATATCGGTATATAAGATTGATTAAACAATTAAACATTAACACTTTCATGTGGGCATGACCCACCTTCCTATTTGATGTTGTTAAGGAAAGAAAAAATAAAAAAAAATATTCTCTTTGAATTAAGAGGAAGCAGATGCATATACAGTCCAATGTTCCACAATTGCAATGGGCCACGAGTGAAACTTTTAACTTTGGTGGCTATTGATCCAAGCCTCCTACAGGTCATCTCGCCAATCTAGCTCTGCATTTCACGCCTTGTAATTAAGCTTTTTTGCTGGGTGATCAAGGGCAAGTTAAAGCAAGACCTGTATAACAAAACATTCATGGAAGATGGGTTATTTAAGGAGAGAGGAGCAGATCAATGTCAGAGGACTGACTGAGGCTCACAAAGCAGAGATTATGCTGCCAGAGAACTTCATGTTTCAACTTTTACATCCTCTAGCTGTCATTTCTTTACTGGACACTTACAATTCCTTAACATGAATTTAAGTTAATTTAACATTTGTATTCTCACTGGCCATTATTTTTCGTATTCTGAATAATTTAATTTTAAGCATTCTGTGTCAAACGTATAATAGTTAACAACTTGCCTCAACCATTAATTCAGGAGATATATGGAAATGTTCTACATTATGTTCAGGCTTCCTGAGAACCTACAACTCCTCTAAGAAATTGCATCTATTAAAATTTGATCTCAATGTACCTTCAAAGACACAGCTAAATATATTATGTTAAAGATCAACGGGCGAAAAGAAGGGCTAATTTGTGTGTGTGTGTGTGTGTGTGTTGTGTGTGTGTGTTTAAGCAGGAGTGATTTTAGTCTGAAATTTTGGGGATGAATAACTAGATCAGTTTCCTAAAGCGGATGTAATAAGTCCTGTGAGCCAGGGGACTCACAGCATTAGAAATTTCCTGGCAAGAGGTTCTGGAGGTGAGAAATCTGAGAGCAGACGGTGGGCAAGGCTGTGGCGCCTCCCAAAGCAGTCAGAGTGCGTGAGCCGACCCCTGGCTTCTCTAGGTCCTGCTAGAGGTTGACGCTGCCTGGTGCTCCTGGGCGCGTAGCCGTGATCTCCAGCCTCTGGCTCTGCTTTCACCTGCATTCTCATTGTCCCTCCAAACTGTCCTCTGCTTCGTAGAAAGGCACCAGCTTTGTTGCTGTAAGAGCCATCCTGCTGAGCGCTTGTGCACTCGCTTGTGGGCAAAAAGCTTTTACTACCAAACAATAAGATCACAGTTCCGTATAGGGGAATTTACCATTTTAATGTCCTTCTATGGATGCAATTGAACCCACAACAATAATTAAAATTTATTTTTTTCTAACAATTTTTTCTGTGGGGGCCAGGGAGATAGCTCCATGGCACAAGAGCCTGCCTGGCAAGTGCAAGGTTGTGAATTTGAACCCTGGTCCCACCAAAAAAAACCAAAAAAACAAAAAAGAAAAACCGAAACCAAAACCAAAACAAAACAAAAAAAACAATTTTTTTCTGTGTATTTGTTTGGATATATATGTTCAGGCATAAGGCACTGCGCAGAAACAGAGACTTTGCACAGTATTCTAGGCAGTTTGCATCTAAATGTGAAAGAAGCTTGCTTTTCAAAGTGAATGTTTGACGTTAGTGCTTCAGATCAAACTTGGTACTCCTCTGATAAGTACAATGTAAATACAGATGTTCGTGGCATTATTGATGGAATAAGCAGGACACTGACTTATTCTATTGTAATACCTTGAAATTAAGGTAAACAATGGAAGCATGAAGGAAGAAAATTTATAAAACAGTGACTCTTAAAAATTTAAGCATTTTAAATAAAGCATTGAGAATCAAAGTTGACACATACCTGTAAAACATGACCCAAAACAATTCAGTTTCATAATAGAATTGATCCTAGATTTTTGAAGTATTGACTTGATTCATGTCAAAAAGGAGAAAGAATCATTTCAGTATGGAAAAGGAAACGGCTCACTTGAATTTAACCAAAGCACTGAGTATTCAGGGGAAAATGAAAAACTTAAAAGAGGCAATTCCCCAAAATTCTGTGCTAAGCGTTAATGGAATGTAAAAAAGTATCCTGCTTAAAAACTAATATATTAAATCTAAAAATGATGTTTTCAGTTTTGGCAAAAATATCTATATTAAATTGCTCAGACAATTTCTAAGGCCAGTTCATAAAATTTAAAGTTTTATAAAGTGCCTTTTTGAGAGCTCTGTGAAACTTTTCTGTGTCTTGGTATGAAACATTTATTATTATTATTATTATTATTATTATTATTTATTTTGTTGGTACCAGGAATAGAACTCAGAACCTTATGCTTACTAGGCAAGCACTTATACCACTGAGTTATCTCCCTGGTCCTCACCATTATTATTATTATTATTGTTGTTATTATTACTATTATTATTATTATTATTATTATTATTATTATTATTTTCATGAAACAAAGCTTTGGTCAAGGGGAAATAATTTTTTTTTTTTGGTCTTTTTGAGACAGGATCTCGCTACGCTGTTCAAGCTGGCCTTGAGCTCACTTTGGTAGCCCAGGCTGGTCTTGAACTCACATCGATCCTCCTGCCTCAGCCTCCCAAGTGCTGTGATTACAGGTGTGAGCCAACTGGGAAATAATTTTAATCAAAGAATTGTACATTTTCTCCTTGCATACCTTACTCTGAGTTAAGAAATGACATTGCAATCAATTTCACTACAGGTAAAATATTTACATGAAAATAATAAAAATAACTCAGACACCAAAAGAGGAAACAGACTATTTTTTGAGAAATCTTTATTCCAGGGCCCACAGCATAGACTAAGAGAGTCAAAACGAGCGAGATGAGCCTGGTCGTAGAATTGCAAATAATTGGAGAAGCGGGGGAGAAGCAGGGGAGAAGCGGGGGAGAAGCGGAGTGAGAAGCGGGGTGAGAACGGCCACAACTGTGGTGGGAAACAGTGGGTGTCTGTGGGCCTGCTTCAGACGCAGTCTTCTGGGTCAGCTGCCTTCTCCCAGGTGCTGGAAATGCCACTCAAGGCTAAGCTCTAAGATGCTGCTTGAACTGAAATTAGAACCCACCCTGGCGGCGGGAGTGGCTCCTTCCCTAAGCTTTACTATGCGCGTCTCGCTCCGTGAACTGCTGCGAACACCAGCTCGCTCTGGCATCCACAGCAGTCACAGCAGCCATTCCATCTCTGTCATGAAAGCTTCATACACATCATCCAGAGTTCATACCAAGACAAGAACAGGAGGACCAGAGCTGGGGGCCGTTTTGGCAAGAGGCACAGCAGAATCACCCTCTGGCTTTCTTTGGGGAGCAGCAGTGGCCCCCTTATTCTCCTGCCGTACCCTCTGCACGGTGGGCACAAATCGAGTACTCTCTGCCTGGGGATTCGTGATCGGCGGCCTGGCACCCAAGGCTGCTGAGGCTTTCTTCTCCATGGTGGCTGCGCTTGGGTCATCTGCCTTGGATTTGTGGGAGGTGGAGCCTCCGAGATAGCTCAGCGATCTAAAGGGCCTGCTGAGGCAAGCTTTCGCAGCCGCAGGGGACCGCAGTGGGAGCCCTGGCACCACGTGCTGCACCTGATTAACCCTCAGGGCGGGCTGAGCTCAACGCCAGCTTGAACTGCATAGAGAGACCTTGTCTCAAAAAGATAATAAATCAATAAATCAATAACAGTGTTCAAGTCATTTAACTTTTTCAACTGATACTATCCTAGTAAGAAGAAAGAAATACCTCTGCTTGGAATTAAATAGCCATCCCAGCAGCCCTAGAAATTTATCCTTCTTATAATGAAAGGTATTATTAAACACTCTTTATGTTTTTATGAGATAATTTTATTCCAGTACTCTGTTCTTTACTTCTGTTTCCCACGAACAATAACATTCTGGTTAATACTACTGGGGAATTCTAAATAGAAATTTAGCTCTAATTTCTAAGAATCCTGGAAAAATTCTTCCGTTAAATCCATAATAAGCACATTGACATCAACATCAAATCTGTTGAAATGGTGACCATGTGAGCTCGGGTTCATGCAGCAGCAGGTGTGTATCCGTGAGCTTTGTGTATGTAGACTGAAGCAACTGTAGGCCAAAATACTCAGTGGCTGGGGATGTAGCTCAGGGTCAGCGCTAGGCTCATATCTCTCTGTCCCCGCAAGGCCTCATGTGATCCTAAGTAGGGCGTTTTGCAGGTGGGTGTGCCTACGGTGTGTGCGAGGCTGGAATGAAGAAAGGGATGCTGGGATTGGGTGACGGTGCTAGGAGTGAGGATGTGAGCACCAGCCGCTCTCAGGGCAGCCGCCCGGATGAAACGGAATGCACCTGACGCCTGTTCTCTCCCCATTGCTGCCCGCTTCTTCACACCTGCTGCTTGCTGTCTTCCGCCTGCCAAGAGCGGCTGCTCCTCTGTGCCGCTGCTCGGCCTTATCATCCTGCCAACAATGAACTGAAACCCCCAAATGCTGGATATTGGGCAAAAGTAACTAAGACAGTTGCACACTTTCCTTTCAGGTATGATGGCCAGGGACAAGCATGCCCCCCCCCCACACACCCCAAGAGAAAAGCAAAGCAAAATCACAGTGAAAACACTTACCCTCACTAAGAATATGCAGAATGCTTTCTTGTAATTCATAACATATATAAAACTGATAGCTGCTTAGATAGAATTCATACTGCACAGGTACTACAAATGATCGAGGCATGGCTTAAATTATACTGGAGCATGTGTGCATGCAGTGACTTTGACATAAAGGACTTGGAAAATAGGCGGATGCCTATTTTCGTATCCATGGGGCCCTGGAAACAACCTCGCAATCATGCAGAGGGGCCAGGATTGCCTTATTATTTGTGGGTAGAAGAAGGCTTTACCTAAAAATGGTCCTGGTATTTGTGAGCCTTGCTTATCATGCTTTGGGTTTATGTGGATAATGAAGTGCAGGAAATCTGGACCTTGAGGAATTGGACTTTACCGTTATTTCGCATAACCTTTATCATGAGAACTATCCATGAATTTTAAATTTCTTTTCACTGAAACTGGAAATGGCTGTAAAATAGTGTGCTGAGGGTTTATTATGCCTGGTGCTCTAAAACAGTTACCTTCCTTACTAGTTATGTCTGCTTGGGACTTCAAATACATTTTTCCAAGTCATCCCACATAAAAAATGCATCTCCTCTTACTTTCTGCTTAGTGCTCAAAGAATATCTTGTGCGCCACAATTCGTGCAGCAGTGCCTTAGTTACGTGAATCGTTGTTTGTGTTCCCAGTGTCTCTTTTCTTCCCGAGCTCTAAGCAAAACCGATCAAGTTAAAAGCTATAGGTTTTCATCTTTTAAAAAGCTAGATTTATTTCAGAAATGGAAAACTTTTATTTTCACGAATAACAGTATGAGTACGTTTATCTTCAGTTTATCACCAATGATTGGGATCGGAGCTCTATGTTTGGTAGGTTGGTGAACCCAAATGGAACTACCTGAAGTTTATCTTTTGTTCGCTTTTCCCTGCTAGCTTGCTTAAGTAGGCTTTTCTATGGTTGGCTTTGGGATCCTGCTTCTTTCAGCATTGTGAATTTGTAGCCCTTGGTGCTTTGAACCATCTAAATGAGCTTTCTGCCAAATCTCCCAGATAACAGTGGCAGGGGTGATCCGCTCAGACCTGTCACTGAATTGAAGTGATTTTATCATTGTACTCCGCAGCGACATATTTGCCATTTGATGTGTAAATTTCTGTATTGTTACATAGGCTTCTTATGTTCCTGCTTTCCTTATCTTTAGTAAGAGCAGCCGCTGCCTTTCTCCAGACCTGTCCTGTCCACCTGGGTACCCCTTTCCCTCAGGTTTTAACATATTATTTTATTACTATAAAAACTTTCTTCCATTTAGTGATTTGATTTAGAGCTTCTGTGACAGGTTAGTCTCCTTTATTTGTTTTATTTTTATGTTTCGTATACATGAATACATAAAAATGTAATAATTGCCTGTGTATGCATATGAGTTTATGTAGGAGTATATGTACTTATACATATCTGCATCTATGTAAGGGTATTTTCCTTTGCAGGAATATACTTGCAAACGTGCAGACATGTATGGGTGCAGAGGACATGTATACGGTATACATGTATGCATGCTGTATTCACATACACAAGTCCTAGGGCCAATGCTGAGTTTCACTCATTTGTGGGGACGGAAGTGGCTTGAGGATGAGTGGCTGTGAGAAAGGTGGGAAGCAGGTCAGTGCCATAAGCTGGGCTAGGTAGGAGGCCTGAGATTGCCTCTGCACCAAGCAGAGAAAAGGATGTGCGGGAAGAATAACGTCACAGATTGGGGCAACATCCCATATTTGGGGGTTTCAGTTCTCTTCAGATGTGTCATTTTTATGCCTTGGAAGGCCAGGCTCTTATCCTGAGACTCCACTCAGCATACAGCATGGATCTGGAGTGCGGTTCTGTCTCCGGCCCAGCTCCCATGCCCCTCTTGGGAGCCACAAGTGGGAACAGCACTGATCTTTTGCTTTGCTTTTAAAGACTGCTTGCCAGTACCTCAGCTGGGCCCATTTGCATGGCTTAAAGCCAATGGAGGGGTTAGGGGTAAAACTCAGCCAGCTCAGTACATGTGACGACCTGGACGCAGGGCCAGGTTCAACCAACACGCAGAGAACTGCTATTCTTGCAAGGGAAGTTGTCCTGTTGCTACTGTGCGTATTTGCACCAAACAGACATCGCTTGAGCTCCCTATCCTTGTAATATGATTTGAAGTTGATCCAGTATTCTGATTATTTTCGTGTTATAAATTTTCTTGGCACATTATAGCTTATTGAGATCTTTATCAATGAAAATGTGATGTGTGGTTAACCTGACGTGGTATAGGTATTGTGCTAAACTGTGTGAACTGATGTATTCTCTTCCTTTTTAAAACTAAGTTTTTAAGCATTCTGTTTAACAACAACAAACGAATAACTATTCTCTAAAATCTCAGAAAATTTCCTTTCTAGGCATCTCCTTTGTGCTACTCCGCTGTTATCAATTTCTTGGGCTTGCTAATACTATTTTGACATATTTAAATGATATGTTGTTGGTCATTATTCCACATCACTTATGATTCTGTGAGTAATATCAGGTTGTATCAAATGTGTAAGCAAATAAATGCAAATTCATTTACTGGCCAATCAGGTCCCCTTCACGAGGATGACTTTGTTCTAGATTCTCTGTATAACTCTGAAGGATTCCTTTCTTTCCAGGCCATCCATCCTACAGTGAGCTGGAGGACACTATGGGAATCCAGAAACTTGTACAGGTGTTGCAGTCAGCAGGGCCAGAAAATAGTTAGAAAATTGCCAAAAGTAAGAGGAGAGCCCTTTGTTGAATCTGTATAAACTGTCATGAATTAGATGGCTGCTCTTGGTACAAGTTATGTGAAATAAACCTGGGAGCCTATGATTTAATACTGCTGTACAATATTCTGGAAGGATTAAGGTAAATAAAGGTGAAGAAACAATATTATAACCTGTCATATGAGATTTTATTTTAAGACTTTGTAAGCTGTTGTAAATGAGAAGGTTTTTACTTTTTTCTAGTAATCAGTTTAGTAATGGGGTAATTTTAAAATGAAGTCATTATTTGACCTGGAGTAATATTCTTTTACTCAAGAGAAAAGTCATAAATCAATGTCATAAGTAAGTTCTAGGAAATAGTATGTGCGCAATGGAAATATGAAGAAAAACAGGAGGAATGAAGAGAGAGCTAGACAGAGACTTAGTTTTCAGAGTGGCAAATATATTTGTATTCTTTGAAGAAGGAAGAAAGGAAACAATCTCAAGTGGATGATGAATATATAACCATTAAAAGTCTACATAGATTAAGACCCACGAATGGCAGAATGAATAAGTACATGATTCCATTCCAATTTCCAAGCTTTATCCACCAAAATGCATTTGTGATTATTTCATCCAAATGCATTAATGTTTATATTAGAGAAAATTTTCTATTCAGATTTAAATAACTCAGATTCTGTAACTATATCAATGCAAACTCTTATTTTCTGTTCATGAATCTTGAAATGTGTCCTAGTTTTGGGAATTGCCAAGAACATTGTTATGGTTTAGGTCTCTCTGGCCCCCAAAGCCTCACGCACCCATGAGGCAGGGACTTCTAGAGTTTGAGACTTGACTCATGATCTACTGGGATTATGTGCTTTAGTACTGATGGAGTTATTTGTCTGAGTATGGCTGGGATTATGGGTGTGGCCAAAGGTAAATAGGTGGAGGCAGAGAGACTGAATGTAATATAAAGAGAGAAAGAGAGACAGACTAACTCTGGTGCTCTCTGCTCCCCTTGTTGGTCAGTTGCCTCTGTCACCATATTGTTGCTGCTTCACCACCATGAACTGCAGCTCGCTGCCATGTGCCTCTCTGCCTTGGAGCCATCCAAGAATGGACTGAAACCTCCAGTAACTGTGAGCTAAATAAACCTTCCCTTCCTTCATTTTGAATGTTGGGTATTTTTTCCAGGAATGAGTAAAGAGTAACTAAAACAGAATTTGGTACCAGGAATGGGGTCATGGTTGTGGCTACACCTGAAAATGTGGATTACAAGCTTTTGGGAATGGCTTATGGGAAGAGATAAGAAAGATTCACAGATGTCAGCCAAAAGCGAAGCACTACAACAGCTTCTGCTGTTCTGTAGGGGAGATTCTCGTCAGAGCTGAGACTAGAATGCTGATAGGAAGCCTGACAATAAAGACCAGGCTGAGGAGGTTTCTGCTGGGAAAAAGGACAGCATTGGTCACTGGACTTCAGATCATTTGTGCTATAGATTGGCTGAAAGTCTGTCAGAATTTTGCTTGTGTTCAAAGACTTTGCCTAAGACTGAGAATAAGCATGACAGACTGATCAATCTTTTAAGAGATATTTCAAAGCAGCCAACTATTGGGGTGATGGCATGGTTGTTATTGGTGGCTTTTATCCAGATTTATGTTGAAAATCAAGAGCAAAGAGCCAAGAAGGATGACTTAAAATGTGAGTTTGGCCAGAAAGGAAGCACCAGGAAAGCTGCGGACTGCAAAGATGGAGCTAAAAGGATCTCCTTCGCTGGGGAGGAACCAAAGAATCAAAAGGATGGCCTGCAGGCATCACAAGAGGTGGCAGCTCTCTGCCTTTTGCAGTCTCAGAGCTGCAAGGGTGAGAAAGTTTGCCTTGAGAAGAAAGCCACAGAGGCCAAAGTACCAGAATGGCGGCAGCAGCCAAACCAGGTTCCAAAATGGTGCCCGCATAGAGAATATGTTTTTCAGAAGCAGAGTCAGAGTGATGATCTAGGCCCTTGACCCCTTCAGCCAAGAGAGAAGGAATCTTGGCTACTGATCCAGCTGGCAGCAACCTTTGGAATTATCCACATAGGTGTATGCAGAATTTGGGAATTCTGAGGTTAAAGAGGCTTCCAACTCAATTTCAGAAGAAGGCCTGGGAGGCCAGGCAGTGTGCCCCTGAGAGGGAATTGTGTAAAGCTGGGTGTGAGAAGCCTGTTCAGAAGTTTGGAAAAGCCAGGAATGTGGATCGTGCTAAGACAGAGCAGAGACAGCCTAAGAGATAAACCATGGGAATTACCACCAAGAGTGCCATAGGAGCAGAGTTGCATGATACTCAGAACTCAGTGCAGAATGCTTTGGATGCTCCAGTTGGAATTATGGGATTTAATGTTTACCCTGATGGATTTTGGACATGTATTGGTCCCAATGTATTGTATTACCCTGTTGTTTGCAACTTTTGGAGTTGCAATGTTTATCTTATGCATTTGAATGTTGGATAAGTTTAACTATTTTATTGTACAGGGGCTCACAGTTGAGAGTTTGCCTTGGATCTTGGAGGAGATTTGGGATTAGGACTTTTCAGCAATGCTGAAACTGTTGGGACTTTGGCAACTCTTCTAGATGGACTAAAATGTCTTTTGTAAAAAGGGATATGTATGAGACTTTGGGGGTCCAGGGAGAGAATGTCTAGCTGTCCCCCAAAGCCTCATGCAGTCATGAGGCAGGGACTTCTAGAGTTTGAGACTTGACTCATGATCTACTGGCATTATGTGTCTTAGTACTAATGGGGTTATTGGTCTCAGTACAGCTGAGATTATGGGTGTGGCCTAAGGTGGATAGGCTGAAGCAGAGAGACCGAATGCAATATAAAGAGAGACAGAGAGACAGACTAACACTGGGGCTCTCTGCTTCCTTGGTTGGTGAGTTGCTTATACCACCATATTGTTGCTGTTCCACTGCCATGAACTGCAGCTCTCTGCCATGTGCCTCTTTGCCTTGGGGCCAGTGGAGTATGGACTGAAACCTCCAGTAACTGTGATCACTTTCCTTCCTTCATTTTGAATGTTGGGTATTTTTCCGAACAACGACTAAAAAGTAACTAAGACAAACACCCATGACCATTTATCCATCAGTTTAAACCAGAAACATTTTCATTTCTGATTCAAAATCTGTAACTAACTAAATTTATTTCATGTTGTTTCTTTGTATTGATTTGCTGTCATAAAAATGATAACTTACAATACCAAATGGAAAATCAAAGAATCTTATTTTACCAACTTACAACATAAAGTAAGAAAATCTTAAATTTTCTTTGAAATTTCATATTTTACATTAATTGACATACTTCAGAAGACACAAAACATTTTAGCTTAAGTAGCTAGGGTTTCTCTTTTTAAATTATTTTAGTTATAGATCTTCAGAACTAGAGATGACTAGAGGTAATTTTATTAAGAATGATCTCTTTTAAGATCAGAACACAAAAATTGAAAGATCTAATTCACTTATACCAAAATATTAACAGAAATCTAGTGATACAGCTGGGCCTTAGAGTGCTTTTCTGTCAAACAGGAAGCCAAAACCATGGGTTGTATCTCTAGTATGGGAAACAAATTGTAGCAGATGTGGAGTTAGATCTCAGATTTCCTTACTATCCTTTTTTTTCATTTGTTATTTTTCCTTTTATATTTTCCCAATGTGTAACCCTATATCTACTTTCCTTTTCCTTTTGATAATTTTAGCCTCATTTATTTATTTATTTATTTTTTAAGGGTCGGGTCAACAGGGTGTTTAGGCTTTCACTATTAGATCAGACTCACAGTGACCCACTAGTTTATAGGCTCCCAAGATTTGGGATTACAGGTGCATGTCACCGTGCCCATCTTAATTGCCATCTCAATGCACCCTGGTGGTGGGACCATCATGGCAGGTCTGGGGATTGAAGCCCTGGCCCCTGTACCTGCTTACAGGTGCTTTAATATGCTGAGCTATTTGGTCAGCCTTTAGTCTCTTTTACCTATAGTAAATATAGCAAACCTTTTTCTACTTGATGGCCTTCACTTTTAGAATCTTATGCTAATAAATTATACATGAGCAATCTTGCCATTTTATAATCAATTCAAGGTAGTTTCCAATATCAGCTAATCAATAAATCAAGTGTTTGCATAATACTGTAAGGCGTTACAGAAGCAATTATATCACAGTCATAAGTCCTTATTACCAACATACTTACTTTGGCCATCTTAGTAATTAGCACATTTACTTGTGTCATAAATCAAATAAGTGAAAACTCTACAGGTAAAATTTTTGTTGTACTGAGCATATGCCATTTCCTGAAATGTTAGACAGAAGGAGATTTACTTTTGCTTTCCTTCAGAGATGAAAAATTATTCTTCGTGCAGGTGATACATTTCTTAAGACAAAATAAAGGATGTGTTGAGATGCCATGCCACTCAATTAAATGAAATTCCTTCAAATAAAACATTTCACAAAGAGTCAACAGATGTCTATTTTTCTACTGGGATTTATACAACCATCTGGTCTCGTAATTTCCAGCTGTTCACTCCACATTAAGTCTTTCCTTTAAAATATCAAATAATGGTAAATACAGTATATTTTATATACAAATGTAAATATATTTAGGCTTACCCGTGACTTTCAAATAAATTGTGCTTATGTTTGTAAACTAATGAAATTTTAATTTCTTCTATAAGAGACTAGTTTTATTGCCATAATATTTCATGACGCTCTGGCTGATTCATGCTTAACTTACAAAATGCATTCAAAGTATTGCTAAAGAAGCAAGGTTTCTGCAACTTCTGTAAAGCTTTAGTGAACCAATTAACTTGCAACGTGTTCTCAGGTTTGTCTTTGAAATTTGTCGCTATTTCAGAACAACACCCGAAGGACAACCTCCTGTTCTCCTTTTATCTATTATGATATGATACAAAAAGCTTCTTGAAATTAAGGTGAGAACAAACATCAGAAGAACGAGCTAACCAGCCCTCCAATGAAGATAAAAAGAAAGCCTTGAGAAAATGATACAGTTAAGAAGGCAAACTCTGTGGATAACCTCAGCCTTCTTCAAGACGTGAAGCATTCACCTGAAAGTAAATTGTTCTTAGCTTTCTGAGGAAGAGTTACCACTGAGATAGTGTTCTTCACTTATTTACGACCTATAGTATTCTAGGGAAAACTTCTGGCATCAGAAGTAGGCAATTCATAACCAATGTTTCCTTACCTTGTTTCAGTTAGGAAAATGGTCTCACTTTTAAAAAGTTTTCTTCTCTATCAGATCCATGCCTGTAGTATCACGTACTAGGAAACTCTTAAATATTTGGTACATTTAGAGGTACTAATATTGTTCAAATATTAATTTCATTGAAATTTCACCAGAAATATGCCTATGAAATGTAAATTACTTGATAAAAAGAGGATGAGTTCCCTGAAGATTTAGGGGAATTGAATATGTAGGAACTAAAGGCAAGACAATGTCAAAGATCCATAAATAAAAAGGGAGGGAGGCTATGAAGGCCCACATGTATTTGATGCTTGAATGGACTCATAAAATTATTATCATTTGAGTATCCCCAGATAAATGTAAAAGCAGCTTAACTTTATATCATTTGGCATAGAAGTAAGAAAAACATTGAGAGGAGTCAAATATAAATGCAAAAGTTAAAGTAAGTCAGGCATAAAAGCAGATGTGGCAGTCATGATAGTAAGGAGAGACAGATTTAAGGAAGAAAACACATTAACTGAGGCAAGGGGGCTTGTTGAGCTTATTTTTGAAATAACTAAGCATTTGTATAGTTGAATACCATTTCATGGTTTTTGCTAATTCCCCTGAAGTAGCTCTTAAGCTAATTAACTTACAATTAAACGAGATGCAAATCAATTCTTTCAATGTTGCACTTTGTAAGCTGAAAGTAACTTTATTTTTGAAGATTTGATTTTCAAAACCCGATGCAATGCCACGTGTTAAGAAACTCTTAAATATGCAAGGGAACTCGTGCTTGGGCCTCAGTCTTTTACCACAGTACTAGACTAAAATTAATGCAACTTAAGACAAAATTTTTGTTTAGAGATTTTGGTATAACTTGGCAAAATAAATACTTTTTTCTTTTTTTTTTTTTAGGCGAGCAATAAAAATTAAGCGAAATTATTTAAAAATATTTCTAAAAAATTTACTGGAAATAGTTCCTTACAGAGACTAACTTATTTTGAAAATCATTTGTCTTCATAATTAAAGACACTAAATAAAAATTAACAAAACAAGCAGCTGAAGATATTAGAGAAAAGCAGAGGCCATGAAGAAATCTTAATAAACATAAGGGTTGAATTGAATACATCTAGTAGAGGGAGAAGAAGCAAAAGAGAAGAAGTAAAAAAAAGTAATTATGTTAGTTTAATATGTAATTCATTGTCTAAATATATATTTAAACAATATATATAGTTGGCCCCTATTGGTCCATTTTTTAATGGGAAATAATCATCGGGTTCATGAAATGAGGCCCAGTGTAGTGTAGAAAATGAATGGCTGTTGAGGCGATTGCACGCTGGTGGAGCCTCTGTGTGGATGCGAGTGGTCCATCATCTCCTCCCTTGGGTGAGAGAGCTGCTGTTGCTTGTTTCTAACTAATGAAATACAGCAAAGCAGAACTGAAGGGTGTCACAGCTATGGTTTCACTGCATTATACAAGACTCTTGTCTTTACGGATGGGATGAGAAGATTCTCGTGCTGGCTAAGAAGACTCCGGTGTCAATGCTGCAGCCCGTCATGGAGCTGGCCATACAACAGGGAGCAAAGAGGCTTCTACAAACTGTGCTCTCATTACAAAGCCAGTAGGAAATGACCTCTGCTGCGAACTTCTCTCCTGCAGTAGAGGCTCCAGGACAGATTGCACTGCAGCCATCATTTCCAACATAGCCTCCTGACACTGAGGAGGATCCCGAATACCCAGTGGCTGGGATCTTGACCTGTGGAATCTGTGTGCCGCTGAGTGTATTAGCTCTCTAAGGATGCTGTAACAAAATACCCGGAACAGCATGAATGAAACAACACCGAGTTTCTTTTTTGCTCTGGAGAATGGAAGTCCATGGTTCACGTTTTGTCCTGGTTGGTTCCTACTGAGGGTGATAAGGGAGAGTCTATTCCGTGTCTCTATTCTAGGCTTTGGATTGTCTTGGTCTCTTTATCTTCCCCGTGTCTGCCTTTATTATCACATAATGTATGTTCTGAGTACATGTCTGTGTCCCAATTTCTGATATTTATAAGGGTATATTAAATTTGGAAGCCACCTAATCTAGAGTGACTTCTGATGTATTTACAACAATGAGTCAGCCCTTTTTCCTGGTAAGATTGCATTTGAAGACATTGAAGGTTGGGATATCACAATAAATTTTTGGAGGAAGCGCTTCAACCCATAAGAATGCACTTGTGTTGTCTTAAATCAGCGTGTTTGTGGTAAATTGTTACATATAAAGTAGGAAACGATGGAATGGCAAACGAATGTGAAGACATATCAAAAGCTTACTGTATGGGAATCTTCTTTGCTTGCAGAGTTGTGGAGCAGTTCGTTATTGACCTAATCCATGTGGAGCATCATATAGAGTTATTAGACGTTCATACATCTGGTTCTTTTTTTAAGAACAAGAATATTTTTGTTAAATTGTATTTAACCAATATAAAACCACAGCATTGAATAGATTTATTTGGAAAGCTTCTCCAAAATCAGTTGCCATTTTTTTCTGATTTTCTTTTGAATTTTTTTTTTCTTTTTTTGCAAGCAGAGTTCATATAATTTATATCTTAAGTGTACCTCAAACGTCCTGTGGCAAAAAACTTAGTCACTAATGTGGTGCTACTGGGAGGTGGTAGAAATATTAATAAGGCCCAATGGGAAGTCTTCAGGTAATTGTATGTGTGGGGTTTGTCCTAGAAGGGGATTACAGAGTTCCAGTCTCTTCTTCCTTTTATTTTCTGGTTATGAGGTGAACGGATCTCTTTTTCCATGTTCTTCAGCTATGATTTGCTTCCTTGTTGTAGGCCAAAGTGATGGGACCAACTAATCCAGGACTAAAGCCTCCAAAACTGTAACCGAAAGTAATTTCCCTTTAGAATTTGATTGTTTCAGGTATTAGTTGTAGTGACAGAAATGTGACTCAAAGAAAAATGGCACCGAGAAGTGGGGCTGTTGATGTGGAGGTACCTGATGGTGTGAACAAAACCGGATTATCAGAGGAGTTTGGGGGAGAAAGAAGAAGGTTTTTAAAATGTGTGAGGGCTCGTAGGGGATCCTGGTGACAGCTCAGAAGAAAAGAATGCTCATAGGAATGCAGACAGTAGAGGCTATGCTCACCGTGCCACAGATATTATTGAAGATTAGTATATGAAATAGACTAAAAGCCACCCTTTTCCTACCATGGCAAAAATTCTGGAAACCTTTATCCATGCCGTGAGACTTTATGTGCAGCTAAGCTTAAAGGCCATTGGTTTGATTAACTGGTAGAGGAAACATTGAGGCAGTGGAGTATTGAGGCTGTGGTATAATTGGCGATTTCTCATCAGATTTAGAGTGAGACTTAGGGGAAAAAAAAAGTACAGAAGACAGATTTGGAAAATGTTTATTGAATGTGTTCCATGTTTTCTTGTGCATGCTTATGAACACACACACACACACACACACACACACACACACACACACACACCACTGTTTTTCTTTGAAATGAATCATATGGACTTATCTTTAGATACATCTCCTGTAGGTATCTTGAAACACTCTGTCTTACTCATCTTTATCTCTCTGTTGAGACAAAAGGTCTAATGCCTGAATTAAAGAGAGAAAGATTTATTCAGCTCAGAGTTCTATGGAAGTTTCTGTCCATACTCAGTTGGCTCCCAGGCAGGGTGGCATGGTAGAGGGACAATAGTTCAAGGTAGCAGAAGACAGAGAAAGGAACAAGAGCAAAAAGAAAAGGGGGAAGGGCAAGGCTCATTTCCTCTCCTGTCTGCAAGTTAGCTGCCCTAGGGTGGGTCTTTTCCATTCACACTATCTCCTTCCCTCCTCCTGCACAGCCTTGAGGGCATTTAGCAAGTTATTACCCTGGTCCTCTACTGAGTCTTTTAGCCAAATCCCTAAACACTTGCAACTTGACACAGTGAACCAATCATTACAATATCTGAGAGCACCGATGCCTAGGGCATGTTCTCTACAGCTTAGGATGAACAACTGCTGAGTCACTTAGCTAGGCTTCTAAACTTCTCAAGTTGACACAAGCTATCAACCACTCACACTCTGTCTACTCTGTTTCATGCCCAACTCCTATGTGGACCAGAAACTTGACAGTGCTGTTAAGCTAGTCTAAGTTTAAGTCATTTCCTTTTGTCTTTGATACTGAATAATGACAACACCATTTTCCACATAGCACAAGCCAGAAATGTGGGAGTTTATCTTGTTTACCTCTTTCATTCTGTGCTACAGTGCACTGCTAAGAGGGTACAATTTTGAGTTCAACTGTACAGATTCAAATTTTTTCTCTTCTGTTGAAAATCCATAGGATTTTGGACAAAGTAAGATTATCTTTCTGGGCCTTTGTTTCCTCAAGAAGAGGAAAAAATGGCAACTCTACTAAGGTAGACAATTCATACAAAGCTTAAGAACAGAATTTGAGGATGTGTTTAGATATTAACACACAGAAAGAGGTACACTTCACATATATACATATTCATATAATATATGCATCCATACGTATGAAACCAAAGCATTAATGAAATTCACATATTATTTACATTCATCGGTTGTTTACTGAGGAGTCAAACATTTAGCAATCAGAGATGTTCTGCTTATTTTGGGAGTAACTAGGAACAAGTCCCAAGGAGAATTTTAAAGAGACATCTAAAACAGAAGGTCCCAGCTGTTGTGTTAAAAGAAAGATGCGTTGTCACTGTTGTGCCCTGGGTTGTTCCTGTGCACACGTCTCTATTAGCCTGTGGCATTACGTGCACTCTTTTCTGCTCTTGGGTCTTTTTTATATGACCTTGTACACACTTTGGATGCTTTGGAATGAATATATTTTAAATTTCCATTTTCCAAAACAACAACAACAACAAATAAGTAAATGAGGGACAATCGACAGTGAGAGAGGATCTGTAATTCTTTTTTCTGATTTTATTTTCCTTTTAATATGAAAATTGGAAGGACACTTATTTGGTGTACCAGGAAATGTTCTGTTATGCTGTGGTGAGCACTATAAATTCTTCAAAATCAAAACTGTGTTTTATGCATTTTTTATGTTCCCAGTGGTTTCTTATCTAATACCTTAATACATTTTCCATACATTTTTAACAAAACAGTGTACTCCTTCAAAGTAAAAAAAAAAAAAATTCTTATTACATGATTGACATTTACTTTTTTAGTAATAGTATATAAATCTCAGGTTAAGACTCAAGGTTTCCCAGACACACTGCCCCAAACGGTTCCCATTCTGTATTCAATCTCGGCTCACTTCACCTTGCCCCAAACCACACAGCTGGACTACCCAACTTTGACCTGGGCAGAAAACAACAGAATTTGTCCTTTGTTAACATCAAAAGTCCCCCCATAAACCAGGTAGCCCTGCCAAGATTAGTTTTCCCTTGGCTCTTCCAGCCCACAAACACCTTAAAATCCCTAGGCTTTGCCTTGTTTGCAGCTGTTTTAGTCCACTAGACAGCCAGCCCACCTGGTCCTACCACCAATAAATCTTCTGTCATCAGAATGCCTGTTCTGGCCAATCATGTGGGTTTGTACCTAACATAAACATTTCTATTTAGTCTTTTTTATGGTCACTCAAGTCTGCCAATAAATATGAACTGCAATTAATGATAATCAGTTCAGGTAATAGTATAAGCATAGGGAGACAAGCTCCTCTGAAATCCCCTAGTGTAAGGAACACTTACATGTAGATTGTCTCTGCTATATTGATATAAAAGCAAGAGAAACATCTCCTATGGCGTGGCTATGTTACAAGACCACTGCTCGGTTTAGGGTTGCTACCCCATCCCAAGTTTGTCCCTGAAAAGTCTTTGGAATTACATATCTTTCTCACATAACTCTTTCTTTGCCTGGAATTCGTCATCAAGAATTTGCTTTTGAAAAATGTTTTAGATTCTGAAGTTACCTAGTCTTTCTGTTGATTTTATTTTTCCAAAAAATCTTTTATTCAGTGATCCCAATCGACCTTGATAGGGTAGAATTTGGTGCTTTGGTTTGTCACCAAGGAATTATTTTTGGAGTTTACAAAAAAAAGATTTTATTTATGGGAAACAGAGGCAAAGTAAAAGATAGAAGTAGAAATCAGACCGAGAAGTAACTATTACTGATATTCAGATATATCAGTTATTATTTTGGGGATATTGTAGATTGAGCCCAAGTTGCATGAATGCACAAAGTATTACTTTTTATATAATTATATGCCATTTGAAATTTATTGTGCCATTTAAAATACCACCTTAGACTTCATATTCATGTTTGCTGATTAATATACAAGAAGTCATATTACACTTGAATTACATTTACACATGATAAGGAAAATACTATTTTTTTAACTTCTTCACTACAAATAATTTTCTAGTGAGAGAGCACAAATAACTGGTTCCCATTCCTACTAATTTATTCTGTCCAATATAACATCTTCTGCTTGACTGCGTAAATTGCAGAGACCTTGGAATTATTATCAGATTCTACTGTGGGTGTTTTTTTCCACTAATATTGAGATATTAAGGCTGGCCAGAAAGCTGAGTGGACTGAGGCAGGTACAAAGACGGGAGTTCACTCTCCAGTGCTCCGTGCCGGCTGCACCCATGGGGTGCACTGAGAGAGCAATTGAGACTGGCCATGGTGGTGCGCGCCTGTGATCACAGCGCTTGGGAGGCTGAGACAGGAGAATCACTACGAGTCCGACCTACGTAGTGATCCCTGTAGACTCTGTGCTAAATACATAAAAAAGAGAGATATTAGCATATGCTTGTGATGCATAACTGTTGCATTCATTTTGGTGAACTGGTACACGCACGGGTTGCATGCTGGTCAATTTTATTCCCACTTTCTCTGTGGAGAGAGAAGGGGATTTGAAGAGGGAAGGTAAAAATAAAATTCTGCTGCCATTTTACCATCTAGGGAGTTAGAGTCCTATATCATTTTTCAAAATACCTTAGTCCTCAGTGTGTTTTCACATAAAATTTGAGAGAACATTTATTTTTTACAAATTTCATGCTTGCACAAAACCTTTCGTATCATGCTCAAGTTTTGTACTGTGATTACAAAGAAATGTGATCTAAAATTTACCTTTTACCATTTTGAAGCCGATGGTGCAGAACGCTGTAATACACTGCCTTGGCCGTAGGTGTGAATGAGAGGCCTGGGGCAGCCCCGCCCTTCCCGCGCTCCGCCCACAGCGCTTCTGCTTCTTTCTGCATCCTGTCAAGTTAAGTAAAACACACCGTGTGATCCGTGCGTTGCTGACACTCCGCATGGCTCACTCTGAGGCTCCCTTGCAGCTCTTGGAGACGGCCTCGGATCCCATCTCCTGGTGTGAAAACGGATTCCAACGCCGGCAAAGCCAGCTGTCTGCGGCTGCGCACTCAGCGATACTGACGCCGCGGCTGCAGGACTCTCCCGTGTCTCTGCTCTTTCGTTTAGGCATGTGCATCACCGTGCCACGAAGATTACTGTAGACAGGAAGGTGCAGCAACTTCTCAAATGATGACATCATGGTTATTGTCCCTCCAGACCGCAGGGCCTGTGCATTCACTCTAGATTTTTTTTTTTTTTCTTTGCGGAACCGGGGATTGAACTCAGGCACTTGCGTTTGCCAGGCAAGCGCCTATTCCAGCCCCTCCCTTCAGGTTCCTAAGAGAGAAATTCTGCTTGATATGGCTATTTTGGAAGAAAGATACAGGCTTAAGTGATCCCATTAGTGGGCATATTTGAAATAATTCTTTAGACTATTTAATATTGATTTATATTAAATATTTAATTTATGCTTCTAAAATAAATATCATCATTGTTTTATTTATGTTTAGAATGAACTGCGTTCAAAGCAGCAAGCTCCACTGTGTTCAGACACACTATATCCAGCCCATAACAGACAATGAGGTTTTCCCAATAAAGTGAAAATAGCATGACACAGGAAGTTTTAATTACTTACATAACATTATGGGTATCAGTATTTTTCATTTTAATTTTAAAAATATGAAACAACTTACCATTTGCAAGAAAGGCAATGCTCTTTATCAAGTTACATAAAGTTTTAATTTATGAATACTATATCAGAAGCAATACATAATTTAGGACCAATACAGAATATTTTTCGCACTTAGAAAGATCAGAAATGTGAGTCTTACCCCATGAAATCTCTTAGGACATCTTTTGTGAAACTTTGACACTAGCCTTATATGATATATAGTTTTTCCTTGACACGTTTTCTCCTCCAATTGATTTGAAAATTTTTAAAACATATCTGGTACTAGTACCCTGCATGCTGGTACAGGAAGTGGCTCCTCTTCATTCAGTGCACATTCATTGTGTATCTGTATCATCGGTGTATTTAAATTAGCAAATGCATCATTGCCACTCCCAGGGCGTGGACAGGGAGGGCTTTTCCATAGATGTGGTGCACAGCCTTCGTCTTTCATGGTCGTCTCCAAATACAATGCAATAGCTCAGGATGCATTTCTGAGTCTCCTTTCCTCAGGTGCAGCTGTGAACTTGCAAGATATGTAGGAATGCATGAAGTGCAGGCCCTGTCCTCTGGGCTATAACGTCTAAGAGTGGACATGGTGTCACTGTGGCAGTAAAGCTGAGGACTCTAAACATAGGTGCACATGAAGCCCAACGTTTTTGCACTTCATAATTTATTTTAGTTATATCAAATGTCCAAGTCTCTCTTTTCTCAGATTAAACTGGATAAAACATATTCACCATGCCAGATTATTTTGCACACTTGGAGATATATATATATATATATATATATATATATATATATATATATATATTAACACAACAGCCAGTATTTTATAGGCTTTCCATAAAGCACGGGATAACGGCAAATGCTTTCATACTGCTCGTTATACGCTGAACATTCTTCTTCCCAAGTCAAGATCAAGAGGTCAGGGATATAGCTCAGCAGTGCAGAGCCTGTTTGGCAAGTGTGAGGTCCTCAGTTTGATTTCTAAATGCATTACTGGGACTGAACCAGGGCCAGTGCATTAAGCCACATTCCCAGCCATTTCCGTTTTGAGATAGGATCTTGTCAAGTTGCTAAGTGGCTCTGGCTGGGCTCTAACGTTCTCCCTTCCTGTTGCAGCTTCCCAGAATCCATAGGTTCCAGGTGTGTGCCACCAGGACCAGCTAAACATTCTTTCATACATGACAGTTTCAATGCCTTTAACCAGGTGCACATGTAAAACTGCTCACACCACTACCCCAGGGTATGTACTCAGTGCATGTGGACGTAGGGGTCAGTAAACCTCAATGAAATGTCAAAACAGTATTGCTGACTACTGGAACAATGTTATGTTTGTTTGTTATCCTAGTACGCGTATTGTGCGTTCTGCTTGCTTATCAGTCCTTTCCCAAAGAATGTGGGTTCTGATGGGAGCCCTTCATCCTTAGGACCTTGTTGTCGTACTGCAAAGTCTGGTGCATGGCAGGTGCCCGGCACATACTTGCCGGTTGCTGCTTACTGTGTGATGTACCGGCTGCTTCTCCTGCTCCCTTGTTTTTTTATTTCTTATCCTTATTATATCTTCCTAAACTTCTCCACATTTAATTCCCCTTGATTAGGTACTGAGAATTTATAGGAGAGAGCACTGTATAAATGAATGTCTGGTAATGTGTATTGAAGTTATTCCTAGGGACATGTTTACGCTTACATACATTGGTTGACTTTAACACAGTGTGGTAGTAAAACTTGGAGTGTGATCACTTTTATTCCTGCTGTGTGCAACTCTTGGTGCCTTAGAGGACATCGACTTGTCTCATGACTAAGCCCTCACTGATGTAGGCTCTATTACATGTTTCTGATTCAGAAATTATTTTGCAAACTCTTAGGATATACTGTTTCTGATAAATCTCTCACTTATAAAAAGTAGATAATTTATTTCCAAATAGAATAAAGCAAAAAATGAATTTGGAATTCATGTCTTTGTAAAGATTTAGTTTTAATAAAATCAGGAAAAAATTCAAAACTTGAGATAGGAGGGTCATGTCGACTAGCTCAAAGCTACGACAGCTATTTTTAACCTTACCTTACAATCCAAGATGAATGAAACTTTCATTTTCATCTTAAAAATTTCCTGTTTACTTGTGGCTTTTAAGGAGCTTATTTTAAATTCAACATGAGTCTTTTATTGTCAACAGCGTGAAGTTATTTATATCCGGGTAGGCTCAGATTTGTGTCAGGCGTACCGCCATCTTTAACTTAGTTCCTGCCATGAATTTATAATAGCACAAGCAGCTCCCACACCTGGGTATGGCATAATGGGTGCCATTTAATCCGTCACTACTCTTTCAATGTGTGAGGTGAACCGAACAACTTACTAGCAAAGAAAAGTTAGATGTGAGATCTAAATAATTCTCAGAACATGTCTGCAATACAACATGCTATTCCCTTCATTTCCTAAGAAATAGTTCCTTATCATTTTAGCTAAGTTATGGCAAGCAGCAGTGGCACTCGGTGATCACTTCATGGGACACTCGCTTTGCAGTCCTCATCCCAGGCAGACAGGCACACCTTTTGTCTCTGAGCGATAACATGGCAGGGATCACCACGGCTTTCCATTCCAAACGCCAAAGGAACCAGGAACATTCTTGGAGTGTTAAAAATCTCCGTGCCATTTTTATCTTTCAGAACTTCTCATACAAAACAGACAAAAAGATAACTTGGATGTAAGAGTGATACTTCTGGCAAAAACAAATTTCTCCCAGGATTCCAGCAACGTCGCAGTGGAAATTAAGAAACAAAAACCAAAAGATCTATCTCCGCTCTCAGAGAGCAGCCTTGTTTTCTCGCCTAGTAATGTGTGCTTATTGCCCAGATGGGAAAAAGAATAAACTTAAAAATCTGTTCGACATTCAAAAAAGTTCTAGCAAAATATCAGAAAAATAATAGCCTCATGGACAAGGAGCTTTACTCTGGTAAGAGTTGTTTTGGGGAAGCCGGGGTACAGGTCAACTCTTCTCTTTGCTGGGGGTGGTGGACGCCAACGGGTGGTCAATTTGTTACACGCAGCTGGACTGAACCAGCATGGCGCTGGGTGTGGGAGGCCCTCTGCAGGGTTGCTGCCAGTAGCAGGAGAGGCCGAACCGGAGAAGGAGAATGGAGAAGCTGTTGGCAGCTGTTTGGAGCTGCTGCTGGTTCTCTTCGGCTGTCCTACTGGAGGACCTCATCGTGCTGTCTTTCCTGATGAACTTGGCTATTCTTGTTGGAGGAAGAGTTTAGGACCTGCTTGTCGCAGGGAATGGCTATCATTCAATTTGGGGAGCTCTGGTCGTCGCCTTGAGCATTGCTTCCTGCCTCTGGAGGGGAAGATGGTGCCCTTGTTCAGCTTCTTGAGAGGCTTGTCACCTTGGCTTTCCTGATGGAAACTCTGCTCTTCTTATCACTGGAGGAGCTCAGGGCCTCCCTGTTTCCAAGGATGGCTGCCGTCCTTTGGGGGAGCCAATTTTTTAAAAAAATTGTTACTATTATTACTATTTTAAAATAAAGTCTCACTATGCAGTTTGGACTCATAATGATCCTCCTAGTTTCAGCCACCCTAGCATTTGGGATCACAGGCGTGCACCACCACACCTGCGCTCTGCTGTTGGGGCAGCATGCCCTGAGGGGCAGTGCCAGCATGGCATATGGTTCTGGGGATCAAACCCCAGACCCTGTGTTTGCCTAAGCAGGAGCTTAGTCAACTGAGCTATCCCATCAGCTGTGTGGGGAGCCGATTCTTAACTTGAGTGCTGCTTCCTGGCTGTGGTGCAAGGCTCTCAGCCTGCAAGCACAGATCTGTCATCCCACTGACGACAGACTTCCTGAATCGCCCCACTGGTCTTTGGACCTTCCCAGTGCAGATCCATGAAACAGAACTGCATGAGACCGTCCTGGGCTCTGGACCTCAGCTGGACTTGAGGAAGGCACTGTTTTAGGTGCTAGGTCTTCAACTGGATTCATGCAGGATATTAGGATCCAGGCCCTCAGCCGGATTCTTTGGTCTTCCATGTGTGGGCAGATTTCCTGTATTCTTTGTGTATGATTCTCTGGGTGGTTTGTTAAAAAAATAATCTTATAAAATGTGTCCTGTATTGTATTGTTCTCTTTGCAAAACTCTAAACCATGACATGGGGAAAAACATAATTTATAGGGTAAGATATTTGTTTTGACTTGTGAGTTCACGGGTTTCAGCTCATGGACTTCAGGGTTTAAGGTAGAAATACTGGCAAAGGGTGTGGAAGAGCAAAGCTGCTGAACTCAGGGGGCCAAGAGACAGAGGGAGACGCAGAGAGCTGGGAGCGAGGGCTTGGGTCCAGGTGGAGTCTTTGCAGCCCACTTTCTGCAGCCAGGCTGCTCCTCGTGATAGGCCACTGGGCTTTGCACAGTGACGAGCTGAGAGTCTTCACCATGCCTTCAGTTCTTCAGATGTTTATGAATCCAGGCAGGTTCACAATCACCATTAAGCGTCCCAGACGACTTGGGGAAACCCATACCACAGAGACGCAGAACAACTTGCATTTTGTATTGACTGCTGCAATCTGTGAGGTCAGGAGTTCAGGTAGCCACGCAGAGTTGCTGAGCCCTTCACCACCACATTTCTGAATAATGATCGCATCATTTCTACAAAAAGATCAGATAGTTTCAACAGGCACAACATGTGTTTAGCAACATTTTTTAAAGGAAGAGCTGAAGAAGCTTCATACTAATTGCTTTGCTTCTCTGAAAAAGACATTGTGGGAACAAAATTCTCACATCCTTCGACTTTTGTATTCTTGGTTGTTGTGACTCAGGCACTTTTTTTTCCTACGATTTGGAAATGAGTCACTAACAGGGTTAGAAACAGTAAAGGGAATTGTTTTTATTAGGAAATGGAAGCCCGATTTCTTTTATGCTTCGTGCCAATGTATCGGCTTCTTAGTGTAGTGTCCCGATTAGGCTCAGGGCTTTCTGGGCCATGTGTACCTCGGAAGCAGCGTGCACCGCAGGAGACTCCAGGATGGCTGACTGCTGGGCGCTGCGCTGCCACCTTCACAGCTTAGTGTGTGTGTGTGTGTGTGTGTGTGTGTGTGTGTGTGTGCACATGCGTGCACCTCCTGTGTATGTGTGGGGGTTGGCTGGCTGGCTCAGCCCACGCTGGGAGCAAGATTGGCATGGCATGTGGTGTCAGGGATCGAACCACGGTCCCTGAGCTTTGCCTAAGCACGTGCTGTAGAATGCTGAGCTACCTCGCCGGCCCTCAGGCCTTTTATTTAATGAACCAGAGCAGACATCATCGTCTTCCAAGCTCACAAGGCCAGAAGCACCTTGTGAACAGCCTGTTGACTATTTCTGGCCCCTTTGCATGTGAGCTCGTCTGGTCCTAGGGGGAGAGGTGTGGTCACCCTGGGCATGATATGCTCACATGCCCGTACCCAGCCTGGGCTCATGACACCCATGGCCCATGAGTGTGCTGCCCTTGACTGTGACTCCTCATTACTGAGATCAGATGCCGAATCAAACTGAAATATATTTAAGGTAGGGGAGGGACCATTTTACACAATCCATATAGAACCTGAGACTCTAGGGTGCCCTGAGTCAGGAAAACTGTTTTTCTTTTCAGTGAGCTAATACAAGAGAGATGTTAAAACAGCAGGAAGAATCCTTAGCACTGGGATACAGAAAGTGAACCTAGTAACTTAATTGATTGATTGATTGATTAATTAGGTACAGAGTCTCACTATGCAGAGGCACATTGATCCTCTTGCCTCAGCCTCCCCTGCTCTGAGATTATAAGCAGGTTCTGGGACCAGCATGCACGCAGTACCAGGGAACAAGTCAGGTCTTTGTGCTGGCCAGCAGGCAGTTAGATTGATGAACTATCTCTCCAGCCCAAGCCTAGTAATTTAAACACTGATGCATCCACTGTGTGTCAAGCTCCTTTATTTTTATAAATTTGCATTATGGATTTGCACACATAGGAAGAATCCATAAGCACCATTTGAGTTCAAGTTGGTCCACATATAGTGGTGACGATAATTTTGTCACTTATACATGACATAGTGAATAGGAGCATCCCAGATGTCTTGGTACCACATCAGATCCTTTGAGGGTGCTGATAACATTTTAATTAGTACATATCTCTAGATAGATCAGAAAAGAGAGTTGCTGGCTCTCTGTTTTCTTCTGTCCCACCCATTGTGTATTTGTTAGTAGATGAGATTATTGCATGGGAAAATTCATGGCGCTTGGCGCATGGTATAAAAATACCTGGCTTTTCTGTGTTGGAATGTGAAGAATCAGCTCATCCAAGGGATGCAGTGGGATTAGCAAGGCTCCAAGGGGGAGCTGGAAGACACTCTGAGCTCCAGGAAGTCTCTGGTTACTGTGCCCAGGCCACAGACAGTGGAGGAGGTTGTGGCAAAGCGCGATGGTCCATGCATTCAGGATACCAGGCAGGAAATGCTCGTCAGATATGATTAAAATGCACGAATTAATGTGACATAATACTAGCAATGAGGGATGCCGAACGAAGCGAGAAATCCACTCAAATACTCCAGAGCCCAGGTTGGCAAGCAGAGATAAGCTGAGCAAATTTCCTGGGAAGCTCTCAGGTGTAACGGCACCAAGGCAGGAAGTGCTCAAAGCGGATGGGGCTTGGAAGGGTGGAGGACGCTTTTGGATATGCCAAGGCTTTAGAATGTGCAAAGTTTGCTTTTGCTTCAAATTTCTCCTTTATTCTACTAAAATATGAGGTTCAAGAGCTTGTTGTGAAGGTGAGCTGTTAGCTGGGAAGAGTACCTGCGATGCTGCGGTTTGGGCATTGTTGTGGTTTTCCTATTACTCATCAGAACAGAAAAACTTGGTTTAAAACTTTCGATTTTATGAAGAGAGAATATATAAATGAGCTTGCTACGAAAGCAAGGTGAGCTCCTGCGGTAAAGGGGGGCAGTGGCCAGCAATCGCTGCTGGGTCCTGAGAGGCTTGCAGAGAGCCTCGGTTCCTCCCAGCAACCTTTGCGTGAGCCTTATTCTCAGCACTTGCAGCGACACCTGCTGGCAGCTGTGTTTCCTACCAAGAAGGGTTTCTCCCTGGTGCTCTCTAAACAATGGCGGCAAAAGGCTCTGAGCGACTATCTGCATGATAAGCTGACAATAGATGGGCCAGAGCCTGTTTCTGGAGATACTGTCGTTCACGGAGATTTGGAGATTGGCTGGGTGTTGAAAAAGATGGGCGGGAAGGTTGGAAAGCTCTTTGACAGCCATGAAGGCAAAGTTCTTTGGTTGGTCAGTTTGCCTAAAGTTACTTTCATTGGTAAGTAATAACTGTGCATATTTATGAGGGCAATGTAGTGACCCAGTAAATGTCTGGTTCGCAATGAGAAAGTTGGGTTAAAGCACTTGCATCTCCTTAAATATTTGTTGTTTCTATTGTATGTGGAGCCTCTAACTCCTTTCTTCTTGTCTTTGTAAAATATATTTTTAAGAATCTTTTATTTGGTACAGGGTCTCAATACACAGCTCAGACTTGTAGTTATCCTTCTGTCTGAGCCTCGCCAGTGCTGGGATTACAGGTGTGTGTTGCCATGCCCAGTTGTGGGGTGGTACAGCATGCGGTACTGAAGATTGAACTTGGGTCCTTGTGTTCGTCAGGCAGGAGCTTAGACCACTGAGCTATCTCCTCAGCCATGTAAAAATGAATAAATAGTAAAACATAATCACTGTGAAGTCTTTTTTTTTTTTTTTTTTTTTTTGTTTTTCCGGAACAAGATTCAAACTCACAACCTTGCACTTGCCAGGCAACCACTGTAAAGTTACAGGAACTATAATTTAGATAAATGTAGCTGTTCAGCACCTCAGTAAAACTCATCCTAAGTTGATGATGTCAACTTCGTAAGTCTTACACAATCAATTGGAGGTATAGGTAAAGCTGAAAGGTCCGCTGCTTTCAAGTGTCGTCTCCACCAATGATTCCCTGTGGTTCCAAGCCTGCTGGCTCACACTGCAGGTTTTATTCCCTCACACCTGGCACTGCTTCACTGTGAACCTCTTTGTGGTTCTTCATATTTTCAGTAATGAACAGACAAGTGGAAGAGTGGATATAGCCGCTACAGGGTCAGCGTTCTGAAGCTACCCTACCTTTAAGGAGCTTGCTTTGCTGCTCTACTAGACCTCAAGTGTGATGGAATAAGTCAAAATGTTTTCATATCAAGATGGTTGGCTTCCTTTTTTTGAGGAATCTAGGTTCATGCTGAATCAAGACCCTTTATACTACAGCTAACCTATTTTAAAATCAAATTTAAAAATCCACCTTTTCATACATCTTCTGTGCTTGCATCTCTCAACCGAGATGCCTGGTGCAGTAGTACACTTCAGCTTAATTGTGGACCTGACTGGATTGAGTTTCCTAGAGAGGAGGAGGTGCTTACAGCATGGAGAAGGAGCTGTACTCATCAGGGGACTAACATCTGTAGCTGGGTGTGCTCTAGAAGGTGGGGTCCGGTTGGATCGGGTACCTGGTGGCCTTACGAGGACAGATCTTCAGCCAAGGGTATGCTCTTGCCTTTCTTCTTTTCCTGTGCCTCGCTTCCCAGCCCCCCTGAACTAAGTAGTTTTCTTTCTCTGCGTCTCTTCATCCTCATATTTCTGTTTTGGAGTCACTAGGTTACAGATGGAATCTCTGAAATCATGGGCTAAGTCCTTTCTAGTTCTGGGGGTCAGGTAGTTTGTTGCAGTGATCAGAAAGCAAGCTAATATGTGCACCATGGAGCCCATATTTCTAGCTTTGGCCACGTGTTTTTACTGTGACTGAAACGTCCTTTTTTCTTCTTCTTGCTTCATGCTCTTAGGCACAAACACTCTCATGTCTAAATAAGACATGTGTTCCAGGCAAAAAACCTCACATATCGCTTAAATAGTAAACTTTCCACTTGCAACCACATTTTCCATCACATTTTTCTAAAAGCAACATTTGTTTTTGAACTCTCATTTCAGTACAAATGCTCTCTTAGTGAACACACCATCTGGGGATTGTATTATATTTATTTTTGTAAAGATTCACTCTTGCCGGGCTGCAGACTCCTTAAGAATAGAGGTTCTGGATTATTTATCATTTCAGTTTTCCCCTGGCCTAGCTGACAATCTCTCAAACACCAAGTGCTCAACTGTATAACTATTTTTATATGAACTGTTTTACGTGGCTCTATTAATATAAATCAGCCCTTCTACGGTTATCAAGCCATCAAATGGTCAGTTGTATCAAATATTTTCTAGGGCACAGTGATTTTTTCCAGTATTTGGCCAGTGTTTGAAATAATGATGCAAGTCCCAACCAAATAATAAAATCAGAGGAATTTGAAAGGAACAATCATTAAAAAATAGACAATGATTCATACTTACAGTATGATATACTAGAGTTCATTTGACGATACGGGGTCTGCTATATGGTGCTTGTGCTAGTTTTCCATAATGCCTTAGCAAAAGTTGTAGGCCAGGTCTATTAAGCAACTGAAATTAATTTTCCTATAGTCCTGGAAGCTGCAAGTAGGAGATGAAAGCATCGGCCAGGTTTTCTTTTCAGAGGCTTCGCTCCTTGGCTCACAGATGCTCATCTTCTCTCTGAGGCTGTACACATACACAGTCTCCTCTCTCCATACCTGTGTCCTGATGGTCTCTTCTTAGAGAGCTATCTCTTAGAGCAGGCTAAGCCCCACTTTAATGACCTCAGTTTACCACAACTGCTTCTGTGAATTCTTTCTTTCCGAACACAGTGTGCCATACTCAGGGTCAAGGCTGGTGCACATTTTTGGTGGAACACAAATCAACCCGTAGCGATCCAGCCATAATGCTTCTGTAAGTCACGTGGTCATTTTTGTACCTGGTCTTCCTTTTTATGAAAATAATATTACTTCTATAATTTCCCCCCAAAATCTCCTAGAGCTCTACATGAATGGTTGCTTTGACTTTTTAATTTTTTTTGAATTATTTTAAATATAGTGAATGATAATATTCATAGAGGGAGTTCGCACCTCTGCATGGCTGTTTTGTCCTTTGTTTTCCTGTTGCTCTGCTTTCCTTAAAGCGCCCTTCCCCTGCTTATTTACAAACCTTTGTTCCCAGTTTTTTCTTCTCTTCTTTATTTTTCTTGTCCTTTTTTCCCTTCCTTTCCCAGTCCCCTCTCTTGTCCCTTTTCTCATTGGAACTCTTTGTTTCCATTTCTTAATATCTATTATAAAGTTTGGTCATTATTTATACTTTCAGTTTCTCATAATAGAGAAACAGTATGGTAGTCAGACATGTGTGTCTGATTTACTTAACCTCACAGAATGGCATCAGGGTGTATCCATTTAGATCAAAATGCACCAAGTTGTTCTGTATGACATAGTAGTCCTCCTTTGCAGAAAGAAAACAACAAAGACATCTTCTTGTATCCATTCATCAGTTGTTGGGCATTTGGGCTATTTCCAAGATTTATCTACTACCAACTGCAACACTATAAATGTAGGTGTTCATATATTGCTGTAGTATGATCCTTTTAATCCTTCTGGGAAGATACCGAGAAAGGGAATAGTGGGATTGAAGGAAACCTCTAGTTTTAGTTCTTTGTGTAATCTCCATACTAATTTCTACAGTCGCTGCACCAGTCTGAACTCCCACCGACGGTGGAAAGGATTCCTATTCTCTCGTAGCCCTGCAAGCATTTGTAACTAGTTGGCTGCTTCCTGAGCGATAACCGTTCTTTCTAGAGTGAGATGGAATGTCAGCATTATTTTAATTTACATCTCTTTAATGACCTTAATTGCCAATTCTGCTTCTTCATCTGAGAAATATCTACTCCTTAGAGGTGCCCATTTTTGGAGTGAGTCTTTAAATTTGGGGGTGTAGTTTTTAGAATTATTTATATACCCGTGATAGTAGGCTTTTATATGAAGAAGAGTTGGTAAAAATTTTCCCATGCAGTTGGCTGTCTTAGTACTCTGCTGATGGCTTCTTGTACTGTACTAAACTTTTTAATAGCATGAGGCTCTCACTGTTTATTCTCTGAGACATTTCCTTTGTGATTGAAGCTTTCTTCATAAAGTCTTCACCTACATGCACATCTCCAAGAATCTTAGTCTTCTGTCTCCCAGCAGATTTAGTGTTTCTGTGTTACTTTTAAGATCTTTGATCTATTTTAATTTTAGTGTAGTGAATGGTCAAATATATGAGTCTAGGTTTAGTTTGTCGATATAGAAAGACAGTTTTTGTAGCACCACTTCTTAACAAGGTCATTTTTCTTTCAGTGAAGGTGTTTGGTAGTTTTGTAAAAGATAAAGTGGCTGAGTGTGTTTGTAGTTATATCTACATTTTCTAATCTGTGTCATGCATCCTTGAGGAGTTCTAGTGGAGCAATTGGTTAGCACACAGTACTTATACCACTGATCCTTAAATCTGTTCATTTATTATTTTTTTTGCCAGTACCACACTGTTTTTATCACTATAGATTCATAGCATAGTTTCAAGTCAAGTATTGTTGATAAGTTTTCATAGGGTTTGCAATTTTTATTTAATCTTTCAATGAGCCAGCTTTTCAATTTAAGGATTCTTTGTGTTACTGTCTTAGTTTCCATTGCAATAATTTCTTCTCTGACCTTGTTAAACTTGTTCCTCAGATGAGCTTTGGCTTGACCTGCTTTCCTTTTTCTGCAAGCTGTGGTTCACCGTTATGCCGTTTATTGGAGCTCTCTCTGTCTTTTAGGTGTGAGAATTCACTGCTATACATGTCCTTCCTAGGACTGCTTACGTGCTCTGGTATGTTGTGATGTCCGTAGTTTTTAATTTAGAAATCAATTTCTTCTTTAATTTCAGCTGTGACGCACTGGCTGTTCAGGAGGATGTTATTTAATTTACATGTCTCTATTGAGTTCTTGTGATTTCTTTCACCATTGTTTTCAAATTTCATATATTAAAGTCTATTTAAGTCATACTTAAGTCATGTATATATGACATATGATCTATCTGTCTATCTATCATCTATCTATCTATCTATCGTCTATCTGCCTGTCTGTCTATCTATCTATCTATCTATTATCTATCTATCGATCTATCTATCTATCTATCTATCTATCTATCTATCTATCTATCTATCTATCTAATTTCTGGGTTGATGCCTGTAGAATGCTTATGGCTCATAGCCTTACCGCTAGTGTTTCACATCCTAAGGAACTGACTGCTTTTCAGCGATATCTTCTAGTCTTCTACGTGCAGCTGGCCTTTGAGTTTTGAGTCATTTGCAAAATGCTACCTCTTCCATTTATCGGAATGGGAAACCTCTGCCTCTTCAGCCTGGCCTCTCATTCTTTAGCCAGTGTCAGTTTTGCCATATCAGGAATAACAACTGACTGGAAGGATTATGTTGCCTTAGCTAAAATAGTGTAATTATGCCATAGAAAATCCCAAACCATGTGACTCCTAGTCCCCGTTAACTGTATGGACTAGAGTCCTGCCTATATAATGAAATCTAAAGCAAACTAGGAAATGGCCTATGGAAAATGAGCCCTCAGCGTGGCCGTTTTATGCTCAGGGAAGAAAACGTAAAATGAGTTAGGGGAAAAAGAGAGAGATAGACGAAAAGATGAGAGGCAGGGCTGGAGGACAATGGATGAAACGCGTATTTCCACAGGAAGCAGCATCTCTGCTGTAACTGGCAGACACGGCAAGCAGACAGAGCCCAGATCCATGCTAATGACTCCGCAAGCCGGCTGTGGCTTGCAGGTGGGGGAGTAGATGATGTCTGCTGGCTACACTTCTGGTCTACTGGTTTCTCGTTGGGAACCTGCTTTTTTCAGCTTGTAATGCTCATGTGCCTTTGCCAGTTTGAACTCACCTCTCTGCTGGCTTGGCCTCAGCTCTTTGATACACTGCCACCTCCGACTCAGCAGCCTCGCCCTGGCACAGGGTGCTGGGAGGTCCTCCTGCACCTTTCCTAGCTCTACCCATCGTTAATCTTTTGCAGCGCACGCTCTACAACACTCTACTGAAGGTCGCTATTCTTTGTGCGCTGGATATCAAGAGGACCTCTGGAGCCTTTCAGATTCTTCTCTTTGTCTCTGCTCCTCATGCTGCCCAACAGCTCCCTCCATTAAATCAACGGCTCTTTGACTCTTCCTCCCTCCTTCCTCCCTAGGCCTGTATTAATCCTTTTGTCCCTCGTGGCGCTTTCATCTCTAACTCCCACAAGTCAGTCCTGCCTATTACTGCCACAGGGGACGTTGTGTCATTCCCTTTATGACTGCATTCCACCCATTTACGTGACTTTTGAGGTCTTCATCAGCCTCACTGCCCTCTGACCCTGACTGACTTTCCTGCCTACACGTGAGAGGCTCCCCTGAGACGAGCTTCCGTCCCTGAAGTGCCCTCCCACCTGTGGCGTTTGCGTTTGGACGCACACCTGTTTTTCTAGTCCCCTAATATTTTTTTTTTCTCTCCTAGTTCTTGTGAATGACTCTCATCGTTCACAGTTCCAATAAGTTTTTTTTTCTCATTCACGGTACATTAGTCTGCCCAGAATTATACAAAATACCACAGACTGTTGTTTAAGATTCTGCTTAAACAACACAAATTTACGTCTTCACGGTTGGCAGCATGGGAGTCCAAGATGAGGATGTTAGGCCAGTGGGCTCCCCCAGTCTCTTTCCGGCTCACTGTTCACCATCTTTCTGTGTCCCCACCCTGTCTTTCCTCTGTGTACACCCGTGCTTTCTCTTTCAAGGACACTGGTGAAATAGCAGGAGTGTCCCACCCTCATGGTGAGTATGCTTTCTTAGTTCCTGGCCTGACTCTAGGTCCTCATGTGGGGTGAGCCTTAAACCCAAGAGTTTGGGGGACACAGTTCAGACTGTAACAGAAGATCTGCCCAGGCTGCTAGGGCAGTGCTGGCCGTTGCTTTCCTTCTGTGCCCCCCACATGCTGCAAGCCTTCATTGTCTAACTGGCTCAGAGTTCTGTCTTATTGGTCTGTCTTGCTACCAGGACACAAGCTCCTTATGACACCTGTACTGACTGCTTCCACCGTCAGAACTTACTAAATATTTATTGCATGAATTCTGCTTATGTTAACAGAAGTGACAAAGAAGCAATAAAATGTTGACGCACAGAACTGATGTTTGTACCTTTGAAAAGCTCTTCCAAATATGAAATTTCACCTCTGTTTCTTTTAGGAATTAAGTGCTTTGAATCCTAAATCCCTGTCCAGTATTTGTCTCTACATAGGGAGCTCTTATTGGATTAATGACTGGGTGATTGAGGTTCATTAAGTTTTTGTAGAAAATGTTAAGAGAAATTGTGGGCTTTGAAGTTCCCTTTGCCTTCTAGGCGTGTGCTCCTGGAATAAACATTTCACCAAAGTGTGTTGTGCATCGGCTTTGCCGGTTCCTGCTTCAATTCCCACTTTCCTCCCCTGGCCTCCTCTTTCCGATAAACAAGCTGGAGATGAGCCTGGGGCAGGCAGGATGCAGGATGATAAAGGCAGGACCAAGGGGGCCAGGAAAGGGGTCCGTGTGCCCTGTGCCTGCGAGGGATGAGTGGCCAGACCTTCCCCGTCACCTCTACGCTTTGCTTCTCCTAGCCAGCCGGTTGGAATAGAGTCAAAAAATTCAAAAGCGGGAAAAAAATATTTCCTCTTTGTGAATAGCTTCTAGGCATCTTTTGAAGATCAGAGTAGTGGTGTGGGATTTCAGGCTTCTAATGAACAATTATTATATTTTCACTAACAGATGGGAGAGCTCAGGGTGTGGATGCCACGGGCCCAGCTCACACAAGGAAACCGAGGCAGAAGGAGACCTGGGTTATCTCATTATTCTCTAGTCAGGCTTAGCAAAACTATTGCCTGAAAGCATCATTAAATAACATGGTTTCTATAGAAATATAAAAATGTGTAGTTTGTATCCATTCAAATGAAAAAAAAATGTGCAGTCGCTCTTTTGTTTGCTTTATGGACTGAGTGAGATCTTTCCTACCAGCTCTTTGGAAATGTATGAAATTCCTCCGGTAAACTGTGCTGTATAGTATCAGGGGTCTCCTGATGTAGTCCTGCATGCCGACTTTGTTTCACACCACAGGAAACGGAGAAGAAATGGAAATGGCACGTGTGCATCAGCTCAGACAAGCGTTTTAGTAGCTCAAGATAGCTAATTGCATTATCCAGCATTAAAAAGCTCTCTCCTTTGAGTAGTTTCTTGATAAGAAACATGGAGATGAAGTCTGCGTGTTGCCTTTTAGACTGGCTGAGCCTTATGCATGGAGCACCCATGTCCGCCAGCTCTGGGTCCTAGTCCTGAACTGGGGAAGGGTGCCCATTATGCAGTCTGTGGAGATCAAGGAGAGCGTGCCGAAGTCCTAGAGGTGCAGTAACAGTATCTACGCAAGCCCTCAAGGGGAGCGTCTCAGGAAAAGTCTCCTGGGGCTCCTTGTTTCTCACCTGTAGGAGTTCAAGACGGAAATAGCCAACTTCGGAGCAAGTCAGGTGTTCTGGTTTGTGTCTAAGTGTCCCCCACAAAGCCTCACGCAGCCATGGGGCAGCTTCTGGAATTTGTAGTTGATTATCGCGGGAATGGGTGCTGCACCTCCCCGGGAGCAGGTGATTCGCAGTTCAGCGTAAGGAAGGAAGACTAGTTAGCTGCTGGAGCTGCTGCGAGCTGTCCTTGTACTCTTGCTCTTACCTGTCACCACAACAGGAAAGGCCGCCCTCTGCCATGCGCCTCTCTGCCTTGGAGCCAGCTGAAGACGGACTGAAACCTCCAGTAACTGTGAGCTAAATAAATATTTCCTTCCCTCGTTTTGAGTGTCGGGTGTTTGTGCCAGCAAGGAGAGAAAATGTAACACACCAGGGCATCTGAGCTTGGACAGAGTGAAGATTTTCTATCTCTTTGTTCCTTAGCCAATCTTGAAATAAAGCAAAACTAAAAGCTCTATAGAGGGCGTAGCAATGATCTTAATGCTAGTTCTGATTATAGGCCTTAGGTTTTGTATATCATATGCGGAGAGAAAAATGTTAGAAAATAGTTTACAAATTTGAGTATTGTAGAAGAGATCTAATTCCTAAATTCAGAATCTCCTAGGTGTGCATGTAAGGATAGCACTTGAGAGGCTGAGGCAGGAGGACTGTTGGAAGCTTGAAGTCAGACAGCTACATAATGAGTTAAAGGCCAGCCTGAATTAGAGCGAGATCCTGCCTCAAAAAAAAAAATCATAGCCTTCAGGAATTTGAGTATTGCGTGTAAAGAAAGCATGTGGAAAGATCTGTGGTAAGTCTGTGACAATTCTGTTCTGCTGTTCTTCCCTCTGGCCTCTTTTCTCTGATCTTTGACCTCAGTGATTGTCAGATTGCATGGAGGCAAAGCTTGTCTTAACTTTGATTCGTCTTTAAGTTCTGGAATACTAGGGAACAGTCAGTGGGAGAATGTCACATTTTTAGGGAACTTGTCAGTTTTCGTATGTGGTTGGAAACTGCAGATGCTCTGTAAGACAGACTTCAAAGCAAAGTTGCTCAGGATCTGCCTCTGCTTTCCTTGTCATTATTACCATTCATGAGATGTCAACACTGAGATATGGCCGAGTCTGAAATCCAGCAGCAATCTGAAATTATTATCAGAAAAATAGCAAGTGTCCTCACCTTTTACAGAAGATGTTGTGATGGGATCTCCTCATTTTGAAACCTTGTTTCCACGTTGGAAGCACAGTCCTGTAGATGTCAGGTTCATCTTTATTCAAATTTTGTTTTAAGTCAATTAGGCAATTTTAACTATTACAAAAGTGCCTCAAAAATATGACATGGAAATTTGTACCCTGAATTGGGGTTAGTTACAATTTGAAGCAGAATTTTATAAAGAGTATATATTGCCAAAATTGTAGGCATTGTTCTGCAAGGCACACTCTCAGAGAACTTGCAGCACTGGTTCACAACGACTATTAAAACCAAGTATAATTTTCCATTATTTATACTTATTGTATAAAGCACTATACTAGTTTTATCTAAATATTCTCCTTGTTACAGTATTCATGGGGATGTTTTCATAGCTTCATAAAATCAGTATTTATGCAGTTTTGTTTATTGTTTACATCTGACTTTTAAATATGCTAGTATCCCCCTGCCAAGATACAAAATATTTAGTAAAATATTTAAAGGATAAAACTAAATGAGTAGCACTTCATGAGTCATGGCCTTCTGAAATCCAAGACAACTTAAATTACATATTTTAAGCTTTGAAAGGTTAAAACCTCGCACATTCCAGAAGCGTCACAGTGGGTGGTCTTCAAAAACTCAATGATGTGAAGTGGAATGCCCTATGGAACTGCAATATATTTGTCCAAAACTGTGACAGTAAATTCATGAGCTGTGAAGAAACGAGGTGAACTTCAAAGCATTTATGTTCTTATTATATTCATTTTCATTTTGCCATCTCACTGAAGTTTAAAGGAAACTTCTGTCATCATTCTTATTACTTTTTTTGTGCTCTGAACATATGTTAACTTGGATGTCACCCAGTTAATAAGTTAGGCTCATTAAGCGTGAACAAGTAGCACAATGACAGAATGACATGATCATTTAAAATGAAACTGACCTTGCAAGCGCAGGCTCATGAGTTCTATCCCCAGTACCACAAAAACAAACAAACAAACAAACAAACAAACAAACAAACAAAAAACCTGGGGGTTCCGGCAGGATGGCTCAGTGGTCTAAAGCGTCTGCTTAGGAGAGCTTAGGCAGCTGCAGGGACCGCGGTTCGATCCCCGGCACCACATGCTACACCAGCCCTGCCCTCAGGGCAGGCTGAGCCGGCCATAAAAATAAATAAACTAACAAAAGTTCTGAAACAAGAAAAAAGTAAAATAAAATAAAAATGAAATAAAAGTAAAAATTCTTTAAAAAAAAAGAAAGAAAGAAACGGGGCTGACTGAGGATTTTTTAAATTAGCTATAAGTTGAGAGGTTGCTTCATATGTTTTACTATAAAAAATTTATTTGTCTCTCTACAAATATGTATTTATATAGAGAGAGCCCACCGGAAACATATATACATTTCAGGAAGAGAAACTTATGAGTGTAGTGGATAGCAAACTGATGGTCAGTTTTCACCCGCGTGAAATGAACTAGTGTGGTGCTGGGTACAGGAGCCCCCCATCCCCGAGGACTGCCGCCCGCAGCTTAAAGGCAGAACGGGAGAGGCTGTTGGACGCTGTTTGGAGGAGCTGTTAGAAGCTGCTAGTTCTCCAGTGGGAGCACTCACTAACAATAAACTTCTAGTCCTAGCTGAGACACCTGGCACTAACTTCTACATGGGTGTGCACTGTCATCCTGCCAACTCCCTTCACCCCCAAGACGATGCCCCAGTTCAGCAGGAAGCAGTCTAAGAGACATGTTGCCCCTTGTATAACAACCAAAAGATGGGAATGATAGGTTCTGGCCCTAGTATGAATTGCTAAATCACTATGGTAATCAGTTAAGATGGCTGAAACCCTTAAAACAGCAGCTTATCTTCCCAAAGACCACCTCCCCCCTTTTTCTCCAGCTCACCCCAGGATGCAATTTCCTTTTTGTATTTTTAGGGAAGGGTTTATGGGAACAGGGTGTTCAGACTCTCACCGCTAGATCGGACTCTTGGTGATTCACCTGTTTACAGCCTTCCAAGAACTGATATTACAGGTGTGTACCAACATGCCGGTTCCAATCGCCATGTCAGTGTGCCTGGGGGTGAGGCTGGCATGGCAGACCTGGGGATTGAACACTGGGCCCCTGTTCCTGCTTGCAGGTGCTTTAATCCACTGGGCTATTTGGCAAGTCCATGTTCCCCTGCTTAGTGCATTGCTATTGCAGCACTGCTGAAAACTAACCTTTCTTTCTGTGTGCTTTCTTGGCCTTTTTTGTCAGAAATCAACGATTAGGGAGTGAAGTTAGGTTTCAGCTCTGTGGTATCTTCCTCTGGTCTGTGTTGGATGGCATGTGACGTCAGCACTCTTGTATTTTTATTGTACATTACAAATACAGAAGAGAAGACATCAGGGCTGATTCAGGGATGCACAATGACGGTGAGATAAAAGCAGTGCCGAGGCGATGCTAGCTCGCCCGGCAGGAACTCTAGCCACTTTCCATTTGTTTAGACATTTTGTTTCTTAAACAGTACACCATTGCTTGTAGAAGAAACATTTGCACATTTTTGTTCAGTCTACTAAAATATTAAATTCATTGGAAAGTACTCTGAGGCAAAGAGCAGCAATACTTTAAAGGGACTTAAGCACAATCTGCTTTTCACTAAAATAAATTTTTAAAAATTTAAAATTTTGCTGTATATTTTAATCCTTCTTTTATAAATAAAAAAAAAACCCATTGTAAGACTTGTAGCTAAGCCTATTCTGTAAGAAATTTTTGGATTAAAAATAGATCAAAAGCTTTCAGAAAGGTTTAACCACGAGGCATAAAATGTAAAGCTAGGTTACTATGCTGAGCTGTAAAAGCCTTAAATCAACAGTTTCCATCATTGCCAGTTTCGCCAATAACCCACTGTGATAACAGAACATTGGATTATGTATACAACTGCTTTCTCTAAGTTCAATGAGAAGAATTTTTTTTTTTTTTGTACCAATAATGTCTACACCCTATGCTCTGTATAACTACTAGGAGGACAACAATGTACATTGTATCAAATACTGGAAATGTACTACTAACGTGTTTCGAAACTGTCACATTGTTATTTCTTGTTAAATGCAATAGAAAAGAGAGAGAATAAAAGCTCACAACCAATTTCAGGAAACGGAATGCGATAGCATATATGTTAGGGCACAAAGGAGAAACAAACAAGCAGAAATAACATACAGTTGTCTTAATAAATGCAGGAATAACACTTGGTCATCCCTAACTCTTGGAAAGGTGTTTGGGAGCACATAGGTGCGGCGCATGATGACTGCCCTTGCAGGGAGCTAACACGTGCACAGAACACGTGCTCAGCTCTTCGTTCTGTTGCCTTCTCTTTTACCTCTCTCTCTCTTTTTTTTTTTTTTTACACCATTTCCTTTTGCAAGAGTTCTGTCTCCCCGCTTTCTGTTTGTTGCTACTAAAAGCTCTCACCAAATTAGGAGCAAAAGAAAACTTCCTCAGCTTACGGAGGGCTTTACGTGTGACTCTTAGCAGCTGGCCGTCGCTCCGCAGTGCTGCATTCAACGCTTTCCCCTTATGGTCGGAAGAAAGACCGAGATACTCTCGCTCAACACGTCTACTCAATTCCTGGAAATTCTGGCCAAGAATTGAAGGCAAGAAAGTGAAACTTAACCTCACTCAGCTTGGAGAAGAAGTAAAATTTTCGCTGTTTGAAGAAGACCTGAACTACTATTTTAAAACTTTTAAGCAACCCACTAACACCTACCGGAAGAAAGAAGCTCAAAAAGCTTCCAAGAAGACTAGATGAATATATATGAAAATCAATTATACTCCCAGAGCTACTAAGGAGAAAACTGTATGAAGAAAATGATTCTAGTTGTGTACACCCGGTCAGATTGATGGTTGAATTATGTCCTCGGTCTTTCCCATAGAAGTATGCTTTGATGGTGGTCAGCATTTAGCCTTGGTTATAATTTCAGGGAATTAGAAGCAAGGGCATAGTATCTACAGAGTTGGTATCATGACAAGGCCGATTTCTTGGTCATGTTATTTCCTTTGGTATTCTGAATACTGCTGTGCCAACACCAGGAGATACCTATGCTTCAAATAAAAGCATAGACAACAAAGCTTCTTATCCCTTTTATTAGAAAATCAAGATGTGCACAGAACCCCTTCCTCCTAGCAAGTTCCGTTTATATTGGCCAGCACCATGCTGCTCAGCACCTAGTTGAGGATCCTTGGAACATGAGTCAATAGCATTTAGCTTCCCTAGTGAGATGAGGTTATGGCTTATTTCTAGATGTCTCTCCAAAGCCTCATGTGTTCCTCCGTGAGGCTTTTGGTCTATGGTGTGTGATACCCGGATTAGCGGTGTGTGGTTCTAATGTAGTTCTGCTTTAGCATTGTTCTAGGCAGGGATAATGGGTAGGCCCCGGCTGTGAACACTTTGTAGTCTGGATGAGACAGGAAGGCAAGGCTCCAGGTAGGCTGCCTCTGAGACCCGCTGCTTCGCTGCGGGGTGTTGTTCGCTGCTTCCTACTCTTTCTCCTCCGAGTTGCCCCTCTGCCTCACCACCCTGCCTGGAGCCAGTGGGTGGTGAAGTGAGGCCTCAGTAATTCGTGACCTGAAATCCGACTTTCCTTTTGTGGGTATGAAGTGTCTTGTCTCAGCAACAAGAAAAGTAGCTCAGACCCATGCATGCTGAACATGGGCAGAAGAGTCTTCAGTGACTGCAAAGAGCCTTCCACTGCTACAATGGTTTCTATGTACTCTGTTCTTATTTTTGTTTAGGTTTAGGTTTTTTTGTTGTTGTCATTTTATTTTCTTTATTTAAATTTTTATTACTTTTAAAATGAAATAACAATGAAACAGTTTCAAAACACATGAGTAGGACAGCCACAATAACCAATACACTGCATATTGGTGTCTTCATAGTAGTTATTCAGAGTACAAGACGCAGACATGATAATTTTTCTAAACAGGATTGGTACAAATATTTTTTCTTATTGAACTAAGAGAAAGTAGTCGTATCCATAATACAATATTGCACAATAGCTGTGGGTTCTCAGCAGAACTGGCAATGTCAGAAACTGTTGACTTGAGCCTTTTACAGCTCATCATACTAATCTGCCTTTACTTTTTATTACTCATGGTTAAACGTTTTTGCGGGGTGGTTAAGGCCATGTTAAAGCAAGACCTACATAACAAAATATGTAATTTTTATATCTCCCAAGGTCAGTCAGATCCCCTCAGGATTTACCCTGAAACCATGTACAGTGTTTTGTAGAACTGTTGTCAGTGTCAGCCATCTGGATGAATCACAGCCATTGCTTGGCCAGTTTGCTCTCTGTGAAAGCCTGAGAAAATGCTTTCTATCTAGGTGACTCTCCTTAGGCACACTATACATCATTGATCCCTTTCCTGTGTGGCCCCATAATCTCCTTGAAGAGAAAATTTGGAGCACCACTGAGTTATAGGATATTTTACAGTGTAGGTTCTCTTATGTCCCGAGTCCTCACTTAACTGGAAGGGCTAGGGCCAAAATATTGGCTATCCTTGTAGCCCTTCTTTTTTTCTAATTTTTTAGTCTACAATCTTAAATTCTTAACCCTCCAGAAGAGAAGCTTGGTGATTTATTTTTACTGTTTTTTGGTAATGAGTATTGAGCCCAAAGCTTTCTGAAGGAGATACACAAACTTTTAATTTTGCTATTATTATTATTGTTATTATTATTACTATTATTATTTTGTATGTCGTGCAGGGTCCCAACATGCAGCTTGGGCTCATAGCGAACCTCCTGTTTTCAGCCTCCCCAGTGCTGGGATTACAGGTGTGCTGCACCCCAAGTCTCAGTGACCGGCTCAACGTGCCTGATCTGAGAGGTGTCAGGTATTGAATCACATTACCTGCACTTGCCTAAGCAGGCACTTTGTTCTCCGAGCTACCTCGCTAGCTTTTAAGCCCTTTGCTTTTAAGTTACCCCTTTGCTTTTAAGTCCAGCGGCCAAGGCTGGTCTTGAACTTGTGATCCTCCTGCCTCAGAGTGCCAGAGTGCAGAGATTACAGGCAAGTATGACCATCCTCCTTGGCATCTGTATCGTTAGAACAATTAACAGAGAAGCTTTTATTATGCATTACCAGCCAAGCACTGATAAGGTACTATAAGTTAAAATAATTATTGAACCTTTTGGGTGCCCTTTTATTGGATTGAGAAGTTATTTGACAGGTGTATGTGCATTTCAGATTTCTATTTTGAAAGAATGATATATTTCAGCTCTCTTATTTATGTTTTTCCTCAAGAATCTCAAATGAGGTGTATCACTGTCAATAGGTGGAAAGACTGAATTGAATGCCAAAAAGTAGCAATTGATTTTTATATAAAACTGGATTAGAGTTATTGAGCTCTACTTTGTTTGATGTATTATTCATCTCTAGAAGTTATTTATGCTTCTCTATCACGAAAAACTGACTGAGAAGACCACTGGAAACAACTATTTGACACAAAGAATTGAGGCTACAGTTGAAGCCAGTCTTATAGCATATAGCAACATTTTCTTAACGGTTGAGCAAGACATAATTAAATGTTTGCAAAATCCATTAATCCAAACCAAAGGTAAAAGAACATTTAGAAAATCAAGTATAATACCATTGTAGCATGTGCACGCTTTGGGCCATTACGAATTCAGATCCAAAGTCCCCAATAAATTGAATATCAAAGCGAAGTGAGTACCTATAGCCTACTAAATGTAGAATTATGTCAGAACACTGATCCCCTTCCCCAGCTTCCTGGATGGCTGGATTTACCAGTGTATGCTTCTGCACCAGATTCTTCCTGGCCTTCCCTAAAATGGAATCTTTTCCAGCTTTTGCTACAATGATGTTCAGTAGTTTTCTTTATTTACATGTAACTATTGAACCCATACGCAGTTTACTTTTTTGTGGCAGTCTAATTATATGTTTTTCCATCTGCATGAATATCTTATTCACGGAAGCGCTATTTATTGTCTCTTTCTGCAAGCCTCCTCTTGTCTGCGTGAAGATCTGTCACTTGGTGGTTCGTCTCTGTGCTACCTTCTGTGGCCCAGAAGTCCCTGCCTAGCCTGGTGGGGATTCCACAAGGCCATCACTGTCAGAACTTGGTAACAGGCCTCCATACTTTGAAGTTCTAGTTTTCTTCAGGCCTGAGTCATTTTAGTCTTTGGCACCTCTGTATGTCCTCTGAAATACATTTAAAAAAGCTCTACACCATGAGGAAGGATAAACTGGGTCATTTGAAAGGAAGATGGATGCATCTTGCAATCATAATGTTAAGTGAAATAAATCATGCGTATGAGCTTACATAGATGGTTTCTCTTATATAGTAATAGGATAGGAGGGCGAGGAAAATAGGCCTTTTGCAAAAGGGACGGGGACCCAGCCATGGAGGGAGGAGGGACGCAGTGGAGAGCCCCGTGGTTGAAAAGGAGTTAAGATGTGCAAAGCACATGTGCGGGTCCCCACATGGGATGTGACCATTATACACTGCAAACCTGCACTAATAAAAAAAGATACCAAAAGTCTCTAAAACAAATCTCACTTGGATTTTAACTAGAATTGCATTGAACTAACAGAGAGAAATTTAGGCAACTGATATTTTTATGATACTGAGTATCATAAAATGGTGAGTTTTTGTATATAGGAATACAGAATAAAGGACCGAAGTCCTTTCTTTTGATCTTTAATAAGGTGAGAAAAATGAGGCTATCCATTTCTCAATTAAAAAAAAATAATCTCAAGTTTAGGAATGTTACATAGTGGGTGTAAGATCACCCCAGGAATTTATAAATAAAAACCAGAGGTTTATTTTCTGCTCAACACATCATGCTGATTCCCTGAACAGTATGATAACAACATAGTCAGGGCGGCATGCTATCTATGAGCCAGATGCATCAGGGTAGGCGGAGGGCAGGCAGGAGACAGCGTCCTCAGCAACGCAAACCCTACCTGAGACTCACGTCTGGCGTGCAGTGATCCATTTCCCTCTGGCTGGTGAGGAAATGTGGCAGACCTCGCGCGGTCCACCCTGGCACAGTGAGCCCCGGGAGCTTCTCTCTGGATTGCTTTCAGTGAATAGAGAACTCTTGTTATGATTCCAACCTCGTGTTTAGATTTGCTGCTGAACTTGTAATGAAATAATCCGTTGGTTTTCCTGGAACCTCCCAGGGGGATCAGGTAGTTCTGTCGTTTTTGGATCTCTGATAAGGATTTTGTTTTAAAGGGTTGAAAAAGAGTGAGGGAAAAGGGGCCACAAGATGGCTCAGCGGTTGAAAGCGCCTGCTTAGACAAGCTTGGGCAACCGCAGCGACTGCCGCTTGATCCCGGCACCGCACGCTGCGCCAGATGTGAGTCAGGGAAGGCCCTCTGCTATTTGTAAAATTTACTTGGACAAGTTTACAGGGTTTATAGAGTCAAACTACATAGATCAGACTTGTAGCGATTCTCCTGTGTTCAGCCAGCCAAGCGCTGGGATTACAGGCGCGCCACCACACCCAGTCTCCATCACCATCCCGGCATGCCCCAAGAGTGGGGCCAGCATGGCCACAGCTGGGCGATTGAGCCCTGGTCACGGGGCTCTGCCAAAGCAGGTGTTTCAGTCTGCTGAGCTATCTGGCCAGCCCGTATGACTTGTTTTTATTGTTTAATTCATCACTGAAGAATAAACATAGTGCTTTTTGCTTTCTTCCTTTTGGCTATGATCATTAAATTCATCTGACGGACACCACAGATGTAAAATCACGGCACGCGCACTTGGGGCAGCTGCCAGGATAGTATCTCTTCCTGGAGGTGGAGTAAACTCTCTCACATGCTGGGAGCATGGACATCATCTGCTCAGCCTCTTCCCGCCTTCCCCCTCAGAAGCATTTTCTCCAATTTGGCACATTCCAGCATTCCGAAAGGTGACATCCCCACGATGTATATTTCTACTTTGAGAACAACACACAGAAAAGCAAAAGGAGTTGGCTCAGCAGACTCACCACCTAGATTTGTTTTCTAAACATGCAAAACAATACATATTTTGCCTTGAAGAACACTACAAAATCTCACTTTCTAAACACAGGAGGCATGAGCTATGTCAGTGAATACAGGAAGGTGAAGTGGGGCACCGGGCCATCCTGTGAGTGTAAAATTGAGTATTTGCGTCAAGCAGTCAAGTTAACAGTTTTTATGAAAGTTCTGTTTGCACTTCTATTACAAAAACCCAAGTACATAATGAGAGGTGAACTAGATGACAAGCCATGTTCATATAAAGTAATTAAATATGAGTTAATAGACACAGCTTCAATTACTTAAAAAGATTAATATTGAGTGAAATTAAAATATAGTATAGTTACCTCACCATATACATGGAGCTGTGTCTTGCAGCTTCATGCATGGCTATTGGTACCTCCCAGCCCTGGGCCCCTCACTGGCATTTGTCTGAGTAGGCTGGACGGGTTTCAGAAGCTTCGTAGAAATACAAACTGATGAATGGGCAACTTAATTTTTATAGTAGTTCTAATAGAATAATTGAATAGCAGTGAATTAATTGTAAAAAATGACTTCTCTTTGATGGCGATATGTATATTGTTTTACTTTAAAGAGAAAAAAATTAATCATAATAGAACAGTTTAAAAACAATTTAAACCTTTGTAGGAAGGGCTGGTGAGAAAGCTCAGTGGACCAAACGCCTGCATTGGATAAGCGCAGGGGCCAGCGTTGGCTACCCACCACCACTCGTTGTTCAGGCCCCACCCCTGGGTGTGCCTAACTGGAGATTGAGACTGATTGTGTGGTGCTCGCCTGTAATCCCAATGCTGGGATGACGAAAACAGGAGGATCACTATGAGTCTGAGCTGAGTAATGAGGCCTTGTTCCAAGTGCATCTAATCTATCTATCTGTCTGTCTGTCTGTCTGTCTGTCTGTCTGTCTGTCTGTCTATCCATCCATCCATCCATCCATCCATCCATCTATCTATCTATCTATCCATCTATCTATCCATCTATCTATCTATCTATCTATCTATCTATCTATCTATCTATCCATCTATCTGTCTGTCTGTCTGTCTGTCTGTCTGTCTGTCTGTCTGTCTATCCATCCATCCATCCATCCATCCATCCATCCATCCATCCATCTATCTATCTATCTATCTATCTATCTATCTATCTATCTATCTATCTATCTATCCATATCAAAAACTGGTCAGTAGAAGAGTTACAGTAATTAATACACTACTTAATAACTCACTGGTAGTTATTCAGAGTACATAATATAAGGGCATATGAGGAAATGACAGCAAAGAAGACTGAAGCTCTGAAATTCAAATATTAAGCCTTGGACCCATGTCGAGCACCTGGGGCAAGCTGTGGGGAGAAACCAAGTCCTGTTTGAGAAGTACTCTTCCTACTCTTTGCCTTCCAACTTCCAGTCTTTCTTTTCCTCAGTCTGGTGCTGATGCTGCGCTGGTGACAGCAGGGCTGGCTTCACATCCCCCTCTCCTACCTGGCACGGAGCGCATTCACACCGCCAGGGCCTCTGGGTTAACTGCAGAACCGAGTCACTGAGCAGGCACCGGTTGCCTTGCTCTTGTTGATGAGAGGTGACCGAGGTCTTTGCTTCAGATTCCCAATTTACCAATTAAGGCCTGTCTAAGGTGAGAGAAGTTCTACTCAATGTCAGCTGACCGTCAAAACACTTGTCACAATGTAGCTGTATGATTTGTGCATCACTGGAAAGATAGTTCTCAATCAGTGTTTGAGCTCATTGGTCTCTGTAGCCAAGGTGTCCAGATGTTGTTGTTACTATGCAATCTGAGAAACAATATGATGGATGCTTAATTAAATTTATTTAAAATGTATGGCAGTAAAAGGCATGTTGCAAAAATTCTCCTTCACATATTCTCCTTTGTTCTGGACACACTGAGCCCATCACTGCTGCCACTTTCTGAGGCAGCTCTGGAAGGCCGCTCTCACCTTCACAGGATGGGATCTATGATGCATGCTGCTGCTAGCAGAAACCCGGAAGCAGAGAAGAATGGTTTCCATGGCCACCTTGCTCACCGGATCTGGCCTTGTGAAGCTTTCTGCTCTTCTGCAAAAGTCACCTGATCATGGAAGGCAGATGATGTAAATCCATTCATAACTTTGAAGCAGCCATGTCAGTGACCTAAGGGCACTGTTGGAAGATTCTAAAACTCCTTTACAGAGTGTCAAGAAGAGTGGGAGAAGTCTGTTCAAAATGAGGGAGGTGGGCTGGAGAGGCAGCTCCGTGGTCAAAGCGCCTGCCTGACAAACACAAGGACCCAGGTTCAATCCCAAATACCACATACCATGCCAGCCACGGACATGGGCCATGGTGGCACACCCGTGTGACCCCAGTCCTGGGGAGGCTGAGGCAGGAAGATCACTACAAGTTCAGGCTGTGTAGTGAGACCAGGTACCAAATGAATGAATGAATGAATAAATAAATAAATAAATAAAGATTTTAAAAATATTCAAAATGAAGGAGATATTTTGAGTGATCACAATGACAACGTGTCTCTTGCTAGAATTATTTTTAAAAATTTAGACATTTTCTCTTACTTAGGTCCTCAGAAATATCATTTATTCTGCCTCTTTGAGACTTTTATTTAAGTTCAGAGAAAAATTTCCATACGGCCAAGGCTTTTGTCACTTTTTCCAGGGGAGATTATACCAATCAAAGCCAAGTCATATTTGATGACTTAAGATAGTAATATTCCTTAAAATGCTAGAAATGAAGATACATTTACGTAAATATCATGATATGAAATATATAATAAAAATGACTTCTAAAATTTACATTAAAGTTGATAGTATGTTCAATTTCACTATCAACATATGACTAGTTAAAGTTCAAACATTTTAGATTTGTTTAATAAATATTGGGAGAGTAAAACAGAATCAATGCTTTTAATTTCAAAAGTGATTTCAGCCAAAGCGTTGGATGCCTTTCAAACACAGCTCAAGAAAACTAATTTTATAAGAGAGTTTACTTAACATGTGTAATCGTTTCTGAATATCCATTCTGACTCTGAACGACAGTAATAAAAAATTTCTCAATGAGAATAATGTAAAGATTGGTCTTTGAAAACTCTGAAAGCTTCATTAAAGGCTTATCTGCCATATGTGTGCTTCGTTCTTAATTATTTTGCCCATTATCTTCACCTTTATTTTGTAATCATTAATTGGAAATGTTGGCACTTGGCAGCCGAAGCATAGGTACCACACTCTTTCCACAACTTGTTCCCTTTTGCTTCTCATACAAATTATTTGCAAAGTCAGGAATTATTATCCATTTCCTGAAAGATACTTGTGTTTAGAGCCAATAAGGAATTTTAGCATGTTTAAAACTCAAAATACTCCCAGATGTCTTCAGAAACTTGCAATGCAATGGAATTAAATATGGCATGAATTTACATTAAGCCCCGTTGAAGCCATCATGAAGGTCGTGTTTGCTACAACAAAGCTATTAACTCAGCACACGGATGACACTGTGCTCTTTTGCATATAACAAGTGCTATTTTTTATCATCACTTAATACCTCAAACGATAATTCATTGAATGATTCGTAATGCTAAAGTAAGCTTAAGATAAAATTGCTATACGCAAATTAATTGTGATGTACTGTTTCTGAATTAGATTTAATCATTTTATTAAGAATTTCAAAAAGGCCCGGCCAAATAGCTCAGCAGATTAAAGCACCTGCATGCAGGTACAAGGGCCGTAGTTTCAGTCCCTGGGCGCTGGCTCTGCCCCGGGGTGCACTGAGACAGGCAACCGACAATGGATATGGTGGCATGCACCTGTAATACCAGTTCTTGGGAGGCTGTAAATGGGCGGATCACTGCGAGTCTGATCTAGTAGTGAGACCCTGAACACCCTGTAGACCCTTCACCCTCCAAAAAATGGAAAATTTAAAAAATACAATGTAAAGAAATTTTTCAATCCTTATAGAGTTATTTTTAAAATTATAATTCGGTGAACATTTTTAATTTTTTAAATACATGTAGTTTATATAATTGGCAGGTAGAATAGCAGTGCTGTTATCTTTATGGGTATGTCGCCGCAGTGCAGGATGTACTCTGTGTAGACGGAGCAGTCCAGTTGGGAGAGCTGGTAGCTCCATAATCAACCTGAGCAAATATTTTTTTAATAAATATATAATCAAGGAAGAATAAACTTGTTTTTAACCATAAGTACCCAAATCAGTAGATGAAGGGTCTTTAAAAAAATGCTAAAGATTTTGTAAGAAAAAAAAAAAAAGCGACTAGTTAATGTTTTAGGCTTTGCCGATGAAAAGGTCTTCAAGAAAATTTCTCCTCTCGGACTTAGAGAAGCAGCTTTGTGTACAGGACATAACCATCCACTATGCAAGGAAGCAGGTGCTGTTGTGTTAAAATAAGACTTCGTTGATGAAACACAGGCCATCTCCAAACCTCCCGGAAATGATATATTTCTCTTCTTTTTTTAACCATAAAGATGCTTACAGAGATATTTATGTTGGTCATCTTCATTTCATTTTATTTCATATCTAAAGTCCATAATTGCACTAGGTTTCATACTCATCTTGAGACTAGGATCTGTAAGGTCATTCCCCACGTTTTCAGTGATCCAAGTTCGGAAACTCCTTGGCATCTGGTAAAGCTGACTATTGATTTCTCCCTCATGTGTCTCTCTTCCATTTTTGTTTCTCTTTTTCTTTTTTCAAATCTGGGAAGGACTGAGCAGATCGCTTCTTACCTTTTCCTTACTTATTTCACATAGGTACCTATTGTGATGGGAAGAAATGACTTCCAGTTTGCTGGATATCAAATGTCCTGCACTGGTGGTCTCAACGTTGAGGACGGAGATCACAGACCAAAAGGAGGAAGTTAGGAGAGTTTTGTAGGAAAAGAAGGACAGCTCTGGCTGCTTCTCAGGAGAGGTCCGAGCAGGTGCTGGCTGAGGATCTCCTTCAGGGGTAACTTAAGCAATAAGATCACAGTCGGCCCACAACACGCATTAAACCTGAAGAAGGAGCCAAGTGTACTTGCTTAGCTAGTATTTATCGAGGAGGGAAGCAAAGCTCATGGTAACAGTGTACGTCAAATGTCATCAACTTTAGTTTATCTAGCTTCTAATCCGAGAGAATAACAGTTTTCCCGGAAGGCAATGGGTGCCTGAGTCCAGGTGTTTTTATGATATCCGCCTGGCTTCTATGGCCTATCTGAGCTCAAGGGATCGTGTGATGCTAGTTAGTGTGACCGTGTTGCTGCTTGTTTCTGGGGAAGCTTGCTGGTTGATTCCTAAAGGGACGGATTCCCATCTCTCTCTAACGCTCTATTAATTTTCATTTATATTAATATCAAAATCTATTATTTATTTAGTTATTTATTTCTTTATTTCTTTGGTACAGGATCTTGCTGCTCAGCTCAGACTCACAGCGATCCTCCTATCTCAGCCTCCCCAACAGGGGGATGACAGGTGTGTGCCACCATGCCTGGTTTTGGTGGCTGGCACAGCGCACTCAGAGTTGCAGGGCTGGCACGGAATGCAGTACTGGGAATTGAGCCTGGGTCCTTGCACTTGCCAGATGGGCACTTAGACCGCTGAGCTATGTCCCCCTCCTTCAAAGTCTATCTGATCTTTAGCAAAACATTCCTAACTGATCCGCCCTCAGTATTAACCACTATCATTGCTGCCACCATTACTAGGGCCACCACTGGCACTGTTGAGATCTGTGAGCTGTCATGATGTTGTGACAACATCTGTCCCATAACAACTCAGTTATCATGGTCATGTTTCAGAGAAGCAGAAAGCAATCATGTGTCTGTTCGGCAAAGAAACCTTTCCTGATTTTAATGTTTAAGGTTCTAAAACAGTCTACATGTCAAAAAGTGCTAAGGATAATACATGGGCAACTAGTTTGGGGGTTCGTATACATTGCTAATTAAAGTGTTTTACGCATTTCATTTAACTTTAATTTCCAAAGTATCCTCAGGAGAAGCCACTTCCAGTTGCTCAAATGCTTAAAAAGGAGTAGGGAATAATTTCATGTTTTAAAATTTTTATATTTTTAAATTTTTAATGGTAAATGAATTTTGTGACCTCTGAGTAACTTATGAATTATTCTAAACTATAAATGACTATATATACATACACACACACACACACACACATATATATATATATATATATATATATATATATGTATGTATGGCACTCTCTGGGGCAAGGGAGATAACTCAGCAGCATAAGCACCTGCCTGGCAAGTGCACGGTCCTGAGTTCAATCTTTGGTACCAAAAACAAAAGCAAAAGTAAGAGTAACTACTGTGGAAGAAGGCAAAAGAATCACACATTTGACCCCAGCCTGGCAAACTCTGGGAGATTTTGTCTGGAAATAAACAAATTGTAAAGTTACTGAGTGATATATCTCAGTGCCAACGTCCTAAGTTTATTCTGTATTATGAGTGAGGGAGAGAGACGAGAGAGACAGAGATAGAGATACGGAGACAGAGAGTAGTATTAGATGCATGTTGAAGGAAAAATATTTTCTTGACTGGGGAAGAAAGGCAGAGAAATTCTTTGGGCCAGTAGATAGGAGAAAAATGCTCTATACACATGCATGTTAGAAAACTTATTTATAAAACTGGATAAAACAAACTTTTAAATGAACTTCTATAAGATATATATTTATATAAGGACTAAGCAATAAGGCAATGAATCTGATCAAATACATTTATTTGTTAAAAGTTTGAAAGTAAGTGACAGTGAGATAGAATTTTCTGGTCCATTCTCGGTCTCGTATTTTTCTCTTCCTCTGAGAAACAGGGCATCTCTGGGAAACGAAGACCTCGCCTGCACACATTTACCTCTGAAGGGAGCTGTGGATACAGTCTCCGTCTCACTAGCAACACAGTCTGAGAGCCTGAGCAACAAAGTCACAGAACCACAACAGAGCTAGTAATAAGACCCACACATGTTTGGGATTAATAAAAACAAAGTGGAAATGCTAAATTGTTCAATCGTGTTCCTACGCACTTTCCTATATGTCGCTGTCTCAGTCTCTGTGACCCAAGACCTGCTACCCACAACTCAAAAGAGGACATGCCCGTTTGGAATCACGGCTAATAAGTCCCAGGTTGGTTAGGTCTAAAGCAGAAATAATATAATGTAAACAGCTGGTGGTCGAAATCTTGTGAGATCACGGATGACCGGAAGTAGAGCAACAAGGGAGGAGCTGGTGAAGGAGACACACTTCCGGCCAAGGCTCCAGAGACCTGCACTATCCAGGCCCCATCTCTTGACAGAACATCTGCTATGAACCTATCCAGGGTAAGAATACAGACCACACAGTCAAGTCAGCTTCAGAACATATGAAGCGTTGGGGGAAACCTATGACCTAAACCATAGTACCTTCCTCAAAATAAAGCACAGAAATTCTCTGGGCCACAGGAAGACAGCCTGTAGGGGCTTCAGCCCAGCTGGCTGCTAGGCAGGGCGGCAGGGCAGAGGGTCATCACAGAGAAGAAAGAGTTCATGGTGCGCAGAAGGTAGCAAGCAGAAGGAGCAAAGAAGCAGCCAAAAATAATAGCATCCCTCTCTCTGTTCCTTACATTCTGCGTGCCAGAGCAGGCAGCACTCAGCCAGGACCAGCCTCCCTATTATTGATACCCATAACTATGCAAAACAGTCGACTAAGTTAGTAATCACCCTCCCTTGATCCCAACATCACATGCTTTAGATTTAACCATCTCTGAAGAACCGCAAGAGGCTTTGGAGGGATATCAAGACATAAGCCCTAAGAAAAAGCAAAATCCTACCAACACATTCTTCGGTCACATCAAAGAATACAGGTCCAAAACAAATCTCATCAAGATAATCTAAGCCAGTATTCTTTGTGTTTTTCCTCTTATTTAATTACTTTTAACTCCATTCTCCTGGTCACTCTAAAATTTGAGGCAATATTTCTCCTCTCTGTTTCCCACTTTACCTTAAGCTCTCATACATAGCCAGTTGTCAACTTCAATGAATTCTATCTTTGTACAGCTTGTCAGACTTTTCTATCCCACAGCTGTGGTTCTATCTCTATACTTTAATTACTTCTCTCTAGACTATGCAAATAGCTTCTTATCTGGGTCACCCTAATTCCAGCTCTTCTGAATTTTAATGTGCTGCACACACTTCTGATAACTTTCAATTGTAGTCCCCTTGCTCTGCTGCATTCAGTGTGCACGGCAAATGATGTCACACCAGTCTGATAACATAGAAACCCTGATAACACGGGACCTTAAGGATGCTGCAAACCTCCACCCTGTGTCCAGCAACTCATGGAAAAATCAACTTGTTCCTTGTTCTCTGAATAGACCTTAGATACACCCTATTTTATAATTTGTGCAAGCTAATCTTTCTATTAACTTGGAAGTCTGCTTTTCGCATCTCTGTCCAATCTTTAAGATCCAACTTAAATTATGATCAAAGAAATGAAAGCAACAAGTTCAGCACTAACGTGTTTCCTGTGCCCCAGGGACTCAATTCATTTAAGGTTGCCTCATTGAAAATTGAAAACAATCACTCATTGGTGTTGGAATCTTTTTCTTTTTACTTTTTACAAAAAAATTGCTGCTTGAAAATACTAAGAATATTGTGGGGCTGTATATATTTTTTTTTAACAGGTTTTTATGTTTAAGTCTCTTAGAGTCCACTTTAAATTCTGTACATAGCTCTACTAATAATGTTGGTGTCTCCCATTCCCAAGTAAAGTGCAAGTAGTTTGATAGAAGAATCAGATATTTTAATATTTTTAATTTAATTTTTTCACACGCCTCACTGGGTTCCTCTAACACCTCGCAAATATTTGGTTCTTGTCATATTTGATACAAACACTATTAGCTTCTCAATATGTGTGTGAAATTACACAGAGGATGACTTATTATTTTTCAGCTTCATAGATATTTGCAGACGTTATGCATTTAGTAAAGCCTATGCTTCAAGTGTTGGATTTTTATCTTACAGACTAATGGTACACAGTGAAATCCTCTCCTGATGGTGTCATAAAAGGAAGTCACAGATCTTAGTAAAGCCCACGATCGTGGCAGGAGACATTGCTCATTTGTTATGTGCATTAAATACATGTTCACCTTCAATGGCTGTGTCAGGATTTCACCCCACCGTAAATCAAGGAGAATATGTGCTCACGTGTCTCACACTCTGATTTCTACCTGACAATATCCAATCCACGCCATGTCTTCATTCCAAATGCTTCACTCTCAGTGAAGTCCTCTCAGTTTTCTACACAGGCTTATTCTTTCCTGGAACAGTATCATTCGAGCTCTCCTATTAGTTATCTGTATGCTATTTTTAAACTTTTTTTTTTTCTCTGTATACCTCCAGTTACCTGAAAGCTTCTTAGAGTATTACTCCTATCTAGCCTTCTGTTTTTTCCTTATAATTATTAAGGCATTGTTTATGATAGTGGCTGAAAATTATTTTAATTGAACTATCTAAAGTTCTTCTCATAGCTATTAATCATAGTAAAAGGCTTAGTTAATATAAAATATCTCTCACCAGCCAAGTACCTGACTGGATTAAAGCACCTGAAAGTAGGCTCAGGGCCCAGGAGTTCGATCCCCAGATTTGCTGTGCCAGCTCCACCCCCCGGGGTGCACTGAGTCAGCATTTGAGACTGGGTATAGCGGCATGCACCTGTAATCTCAGTTCTTGTGAGGCTGTAAACACGAGGATCACTATGACTGATCTAGTGAGACCCTGAATGCCCTGTAAACCCTTCCCTAAAATACAGGGGAAAAAAAAAAAAAAAAGCACTCAGAATAAATAAATAAAGGATCTCAAAATAATTAAAATTTGAAGGACATGTTTCTTGACTTCCATATTTAGGCACTTGTTCTAAGTCATACATAATTGAAAAGCTCAAAATGAATTTGTCTCACAAGTCCATTCAGGTGCAATGGCTGACAATGAGTCTTCTTACTGGAATGTGATCTTTCTAAGGACTTTTTTTTTTTGCTGCTCCAGTAAGCAAGAAAGGAGCAATAAATTGACAAAGTAGGCTGCAAAGACTTTGCAGGAGGCATGATGTGTGAGACTAGTCACTGGACCTCCAGCAGACAGGTCCTGGGAGAGACCCCGCAGCAGGACTCCCTGCACAGACGCTAAGGGTGAGGCCCATCCCACTAATTCTGGAGCAGAACATCTTGTCAATGGGCACAGTGGGTTCACCTCATGCACCACAGCAGGAAGAAGCTGAGCACAGCAGCCAGACCCAAGCCAAGCCCAGCTGGATGAATTTGAACTTGGCAGATCTGGACCTGGTAAGCTGAGACAAACTGCTAAACCCAGACCGATGAGAGCATCCTCTCCTTCTCTCTCTCTTAATTGAGAGAAGGGGTAACAGGTAACCAAGGGGAAATTGTCTGCCTGAAAGACTCCAGGTATATCAAGAGGAGGATATCAGATAGAACATAGGGAAACTAATTTAAATAGAAAATCCCAACTTAATATCTGCTTTGCTATGGAGTCATAATATGTGCTCTTATGGTTTAAAACACAAGACCACTAGATACAAAAGCTTGCCTATTGTTAAATATCACTGCCCATTAATAGTGCTGGTAACTGCAGTACTGTAAACAGAAAATTGTAACTGCCTTAACCACGTGATCCTCTTGGAGCATAATATCTGTTGGTGCTTAGGTAATAACGGCAGCAAATCTCTACACACAGGTCAGAGGGCAGTGCTATACAAAATGCCAAAGACAAGGAGCAAAATATATCCTCAGACCCCGAGTCCATGCAGAAAAAGTGCAGCAGAAAATTAGCATAGAAGATATCGGATGTCACACACCCGAAATAATAGTGTCTGAAGTAAACAAACAACTGCCGAAAGGTATACAGGAAATCATATCAGATATAATCTCAGAAGTAAAAAACAAAATGAAAACTATAATGAAAGAATTACTGTTTCTTTTTCTACTTAATATTCAATTTATTTAAGAGTCATGTTATACTTACATATAACAAATGACAATTTTATATTTAAATCTTTATTGGGTACTTGAAAATATTTTTTTATTAACTTTAAGGAGAAAAAATAGCAATGAGACTGTTTCAAAACAGGTTACTAGGATTGTTGCAATAGTGAATACATTGCATATTGCTGTCTTCATCGTAGTTATTCAGAGTATAAGATGCAAAAATCTTAGAAGAGTGTGTAATTACTTTTTTATATGGAGTCCTCTGATATCAAAACATTCAGCGCTCCCTATAGGATTGATCACTTTCTAATTCTCAATTTTAGGAACCCACATAACCATCCTTTTTTAGGAATTCTGTTCCCATCAATGCAGCAGACACTATCACCCTCAAGTCCTCATAGCTACATGAAGAGGCTGTTACGCCTTCCACAAAACAGGGCAACGATCAAGTGGCGTTGTGTTCGAAAGTTTGAAATTGTCATTCTCAGTAATATATACTTATACATTTTCCTTATTTTTCAAGTACCTGATTCATGTTTCTATGGAAAGTTAAACAAGATCAAAATGAGTTGACTTTTTCCAATACTAAAATTATTATTTCTAGCTTATGGTGTATCCATTCCATTTTAGATTCATATATTTACATTGTAATAAATTAACAATGATACCACATAGAGTTTTATAGTTTATTCAGTTGATATGTACTACACATTATCACATCTCAGTGAGTTTGCTCCTATTTATTATTTCATTTCCTCCGTATGAGATGATTTATTAAATACATTTCACATTAAGTCATTTCAACGTTTTATATTATCAACAGTATCACAGAAAGTAGCTTTATAAATCTAACTATCACTCATTTCTTTTTTTTTTTTTTTCAAAGATTGATAAAAATAGATTTGCTAGAGTGGAGATGTACAATCTCAGGATGAACAGAAAGTCTCCTGTGTGGAGCCTGGAGGATGTACGAAGAAGAGGAGAAGGTGAGGTTGGAGAGGGGACACAGGCCACAGGGTGGCGCAACTGCTGGGTCACAGCGGTGACCTTTTCTCTTCTACTAGGTGTTGAAAACCACTGGAGGTTTGACAGGAGAATCTTCTGGGCATTTTGAAAAATACCTGAAAATGGTTCATAAAAAATGGCTAAGAGAGTCCTTAGGATAAACAGTGTGAAATTTATTGCCAGTAAGAAGTGATGGAGGGGTATGAAGTGCCGGAGAAAGCATTTAGGTATGGAAGGAAAGGAAGCGAAGGTCTGGGCCAACATTTATAAATGAGGAAGGAGACAGCAGATAAGATCAAGGAAAAATGTCCAGTGAGGTTGAAGATGAAGCAGATTCGGTGGAAATCACTGTTTACAGTTGAAAGCAAACATTTTGATGGAAAATTCTTGGATCTAATACTCATCTCAGCATTATGATGCTTGAGTTAACACAAGGCTGAAAAGCCAAACATAGAAAGGAGAAGAAAATAAATGCTACTTAATACCTTAGCACAGCTAATTCCAAGAGTGCCCAGATCATTATCATATTACTTTTAATTTACTTTCTATATGTAGAGTTTTTCTCACTAAACTAGCTAGTTAATGAGCTATATGAAATGAATACGAAATCAGAATACTCTTTATCATCTCAATGTAGTTATGGCCAAGAAATTTAACGAACACAGAAAGAACTGTGTGAATGGTCATGAATAGCGACGTAGAATGTATGAAATTTAAGAGGGATTTTGTTAGAAAGCGATTAAGGAAACACTTGATTGAAAAGAACTGATTTTTGAGTCCTGAAGGTGCTTAGACATGCACAGACACAAATGAAGAGAAGAGGGAGATACTAGGAAATGATGACTATGAGATAAATAGTCTACAGCGATAGTAACAAGAGTTAGTGCACAAGTCAGAAATTCTTTCCTATCCTTTTGTAAACTTGGATACTTCCTCATTGGTGAAACAGACAAATGAAGGCAAAGCAATCCTGCTCCTTATATCTGGGGCATGGGGAGTTTCTTACTGTCCTGCGTCTCAGACACAGGGAAGGCCTATCTTAAGACAGTTAGCCTTAGAGTCTTAGAGCAGTCCTTTTCTCCTTGAGCGGATTGCTTTTAAATGTGAATAGTAATGTATCTGTGTGTGTGTGTGTGTGTGTGTGTGTGTGTGTGTGTGTGTGTGTGTAACCAAGGATTTAATTAAGGCCTTGGGCTTGCCAGGCAAGCACTTATTCCACTGAGCTAGCTCTCTGGCCCTACAATATATTTTTTGTTTATGGATCATCTGAAATTTATAGAGTTCTTGTGACTTGTAACTAAATTTTTCTATGCCTTTAATTTTCACCTTTCTTTGTGATAGACATATTTTCTTCTTTATTGTATTTTGTCACAATAATTTGTTTGTTTTTGTGTTTTGGTGTAACTATTTGTCTCTTGTTCTTTACTAATTCCTTGAATCACATGTTAAATTTAAGTACCGGGTACTTCCAGACAAATCCATTGCCATGTCTGGCGAAAAAATAGCTACTTTCATTGTATGAGAACTTAACAAAATGTAAGTGAACAAGGTGCCTTCTCGTCAGAATTCTATCAAATGAATGATGAAATGACATACACCTTTGAAACATGAATAATAAAGTGCTAACTGTTTAATAGTTATTGAAAAAGTATTTGTGCCAGGAAAATATTGGGTGAGGCTTTATTTTTATTTGTAGCCTTTGATTATGAGCTTATTTTCTCTAATATTGCTAATAGATGCTCAGAAATTAGTATTTCTTGTATTAGTGAACCATCTCAACTATTTTGAATTGGAGTGCTCTTAGTAATTTGAGGGCATAGTTATCAAAATGCTGTTTAACTCAAAAATAATATCTTAATATTTCTTGTTCAATAAATCACACTCATAAGTTGTTTTCCACATGGAATTGGTTCCAGGAATCCTCACAGATACCAAAGTTCAAGGGTGTTTAAAATGGTACAGTATGTGCCCATATCCTACATAATCCTCTAGCATAACTTTAAATCCACTTGGCATTACTTATAGTACTCATCATAATATTATAAGTTCTTGCAATTACTTAGTAGATGGCTTATTGATGACAAAAAATCATCAATATTGGGAAATTAACAGGTATCACTGTAGGTTCTGTAGCTAATAAAAAGTTTACAAGTACAACTATGTCTCTGTTGTGAAATTCTAATGCATAATCACTTCCATAAAATTTCCCAACTACCAATATTTAACCAAGATGAAACAAACAAGAGGAATGTTTCTCATTGAAACAAAAAAAACCAAAAAAAACAAACAAAAAAAAATAGGCTGATGATTGAAGAACTCCTGGAAAAGATTTCTAAATACAGATGATTTTAATGTAGAATTGCACCAAAAATGTAAAGAATTAGGGCTGGGGATATAGCTCAGTGGTATAAGTGCCTGCTTGACAAATGCAAGATCTTGAGTTCAATCCCCAGTACCACCGGGGTGGGGGGTAGGGGAAATACTTGTTTTATAAAATGTCTCCCATAAAGTAGAAAGCAAGGAAATATTTTACAACTCATTATTTTTGAAGCTAGAATCACTTTGACACATAAATTAGACCAAAGATGTTAAGAACAAAGTTGATCTCTCAGAGGTTAAGCAATAAAATATTAATTATTGAAATCCAGAAATCCATTATATTTTATATAATCATCAATGTGATCATATTGGTAGATATTATCGCTTTTATTTAATGGTTGAAAAGTGAGGGGCTACAATTTCTCTTATCCCTCTTGTATTTGTAATTTTGGAATGACCATAACTTGAATTTCAATCTAAATTGCCACCCTCTAAATCTGTTGTTAACATTTATAATCACAAGAGAAATATATAGTTTTCTTTTCTATGACTGAAGCTGCTGCTTTCAGAAACAAATCTCTTCCTTCATCTTTCTGTAGTTATGAATCCTTAATATTAACATAGTACACGCCACTGCCAGAGCATAGCACTCTTGTTGCAGTGGGGATCTTAAGTGACAGCACTGACATTTCAGCAAATTTGTTCCGTGGGACGTGAGCAGTAACTTGCAGAAGCAGTTTGCTTCATTCTTCTTTCTACCTCTCCCATTGCCTGGAATGTCCATGTGATGACTGGATCCACAATAACCCTGTAGTGGTTGACACACTGTGTCAACTTGGCTTCCGGCTGGTGGGAGCAGAGGGTGGGGCCTAGAGTGACTCAGCAGAAAGAGGCCATAAAAAGGGGCTGAGGAAGGAAGAGGTCGAACTTCCTCTTTGTTGGAGGAACTTCAGTCTTCGCATTTGGCCTAGGTTTCATCGTCTGCCTTGCAGCACAGACTCTTCAGACTCCAGCTTGGATCTTTTGCCTTCGTCGCAGACTCTTCAGCATCCATCGCAGACTTTTCAGTCTTCCTTCGCAGACCCATCAGCCCAGGGATAGAGACTTACACAGTGAGCTTTAGACCTTGAGACTGAGTTTTTCAGTCCTGGGTGTGCAGACACCCTCTGCATGCTTTCTCATTTGACTCTGTGGCTGACTATTGTAAGCCAATCTTATAATTCCTTATACATTGTAAATTTTGTGTTAATATCCATTCTTTATATTATATCTGTTCTGTTCCTCTAAGTAAACCCTGACCAATACCTATCAATAAAACCCTATCAAAGCATGAGATAAAATTAGATTTTTTGTTACATACTGAGGACAGATGTAGAGGAGGAATTGGGTGCCTGCTTAAAGAATGATCCCATGGAGTTCCTATAAATATTTTTATATAGCCTATTTTAAAAATGCATTTTGAGAGGAAGAAATAATTGTCATGCTTAATCTATGGTGATTTGGAGATTTTCAGCTACATGGAAGTCAACTTAATCCTAGCTGATACTTCCTCCCACATTTTCCTAATTAATTCCTACATAAATAATAAATGTCACCAATATCTTATTTATATGCTATTCCATGAATGCAAGAAATGTAGATTCAATCTTTTTTGCAACTTGCCTACATCTAACTTGACATTGTTACTTGCTCTGAAAGGAATGATGTATTTTTGAGAATGCTATTTCACAGATCTATCATCTTTTCATTATTATTTTTAAAGTTTGACATTAATAGATGTTTCTAATTAAATTCTGTGGAGTTGATGCTTGTCAGGCTTTAGACAAAAATACTTCCCCCAGGCTGTTCGCAAAGGAGCGGCGCCACCTGCGAAGAAGCTGCGCTTGCAGCCGGCGTCTACGGACTGATTTAGGGCTGCCTGGACCGCGCCAGTAAAAAGCGCCAGTAAAGAGCCGAGTGGAACTTGTCAGTGAGGATGTGGTGGGAGCCATTTTTGACTTGTGAGAGCTGTCACGTGACATTAGCATTCTGTGGGCTGCTTTTGCCACCTCATTGTTTTTCTCTCATTGCGAGGATACTGACTTTTCATTGGGACTTCCCTAATTTTCATTCAGTAGAAAGGAGGACTTTCTGTGTTCTTTTATGTTAATTTTCTGGGCTATTTTCATAAGACTCCATATTGACGGGAAATGTACCAGGATAGTTAAATGGGAGTATTTTATTAAAATATGAACTAATTTTTTTGAGTTAACTACATAATGTAACTAATTTTTTTTTCTCTTCGGGAAAACTGGTTACATTTTGTAATGAGAAGTAGCAAACAAAGAACAGAGACACTGAGTCCTAAGCCATAGGTATACCTTACAGATTTCCACCACTGGCATGCAATAAGCAGATAGTTTCCTTAATAAGCACAGACACTGAATATTATAAATACTTTTAAATTAAATGCTTTGCAATTTAATAGCTAATGAGTTACTGAGGATCCACCATTTAGAGTGATGATGCCTTGAACTCTGGTGCTAATGAATGCCAGCATTAGTAACGTACAGGCCTATGAATCAGCTTCCTGCTAAAGTTTACATGTCAAGCACACACAGTTCTAGCACTTTTGAGGTCCGGTTGACTGCTCTGGGTCACTGTGCCTCGCGTATAAATCATGGTGACTTAAAGGGATCATGTAGTCACTTTCCTCGACAACTAAAATTACAAGAAAACAAAAGAAATTCCAAGTCCTGCTTTTGGTTGAGAAAGGGACCACAAAGTGAGGTCAGTGGCTTCATTTGGTCTTAGGGTAAGATGTCTGGGTTCATGGAAGACCCTATAGGCGCTTAGGTCACCAGTTGGTGGGCAGAGAGATGACCTTCTCTTCTTGTATGAGAGGAAACTACCCATGTGGTAAGAGATAGCACTGATCACTGAAAGGATATAAGTTCTGGACCACAGCTCTGGATAAAACCTCTCAGAAAATCAGTTGAGTTGTGCGTGGCCTTTTATGCCTCTTTGAGAAGTGATAAATAGACATAAATTTAATAGAAATATGTACTCACTGAAATCTATTTCCTTCTTATACATGAAGATTCTCAGAGAATGAAAGTGAAAATTTACAGCAGTAAATATTTCACTTGAAAATGTTTCATTTGTAAACCATAAATAAGCCAACCAATGACAAAAGCAGTCCATAAAATGTAATGTTATGTGACTGTCCCAGTGGAATTTGGAGGGAACAGCTGGAATGCCGGTGACCAGCACAGACCGAGAAGGAAAGGCTCTCAGAGCTGGCCTCACCGCTCAGATGGCCTTGTCCCTACAACGACGATTCGGGAAGCAAGGCTCTAACTTTTCGCCTATTGATTTTAGATGGTGTGAGAAAAGTGGAAAGTGTGGTTTCTTAAATCGATACTTTTCTTCTCATAAATATTTCTTACATTTTGCACAGTTCACCAGGCCAAGGCTCCTTACTTGGGCATATGCATAAGAGACACAACAAATGTACAAAGGGCAATATTCACACCATCATACAGGACAATAAAATGCTACCATTCGGCTTCCTATGACATCATTTGGCCTCCTACACCGATTCGCAGGTGATCGTGTCAACGCTCCGATCATAAGGCGACACTGTGTTAGGGACTGCCACAACAGTGCAGGGATGGAGCCCAGGTGAGGCGGCGGTGTCTGGGTCACTGTCATTTTGGGCTTTAAGCTAAGGATGGGGCCAGAAATGGATCATCTGAGCAAGAGAAAAGGATCTATGAAACAGGAAATAAAGAAGGGCGAGGAAGGGTAAAAGAAATATCTAGGTGTATAGACAGGATATCTTGGATAACCGTACTGCTGACTTCAGTTGGTTTATTGACAGGAACAGTTAGTGCTTAAATAATTTTCTCCTCTTTTTTTAATCTTTAAGACTGTTTTAAAACCAAATTTGCATGCATGTATTGGTAATCTAAAGAACTGAGTCGAAGACATTATGCAATATAACCACCAGGGTTGAACCATGATTGAATTCCTATTATTTTGTTTAGTGAAATTCTTCATCATTTCTAATACATGTATTTGAAATTTATTACTGTTTTTATTCTTTTAAAGATAAAAGTAAAGAATGAGATAAGACAGAGAAGTACATCCTGGCGGGTCATGATCTGAGGAGCAATGTAATAATCACACTCTTTCTTTTTTATTTCTTTTTTTTTTTATTCTTTCTTTTTTATGTCAGGAATTGAACTCAGGACCTCATTCTTGTCAGATACGCACTATGTTACTGATCCTAATCCTGAGGGATATGTATTTACATAGGATTGCTTTAGAGTAATTGAGTAATATCCCTACTTATTTCTTTGTATCTAGAGCTGACTGAATTTCAGTCCTGGGAGACACATCAGAGGTTTTCTCCTTGAAAAGGATTGGATTACTACTCACTTCTTTTAGAGCTGTCTGAACACCCCAGCTGGGTCACTGGGCAAGAAGATGTTACTGTCGGTTCTGCTGACTCACTGTAAAGACAGCAATAGTCTTGCTGACTCATCCTAAAGACAGTCAGAAGTAGCCAACATCCTGCAGATAACAGTTAGTCCATTGCCCATAGGGTATATTTGCAATCCTGTTTTTATCCTTGGTAAATAGAGAATACTACCAACATGTAAGGTAGAAAATGACACACTGTAGAGCCTTTTATTCTCAATATGGCAGCAAGTCAAGATGGTACGCTTTTAAGGCATTTATCTAAGTATAGTGAGAAGACTGTAGTTACCTGATTTGTCAGAATTGGGTATGTTTTAATTTTTAACTTATTATAATTTTGTTTTAATGCTAAATATTCAACCCAGGACCTTATACACACTAGGGAAACATTCTACTACAAAGCTCCTGGGTGTGCTCTTTTGAGTACAAAATTATGCAGAAGTATGGAGCACATTTAAAGAAATCAGCAATTGAACTTTGTCTATAAAATTGAGTTTGAATATGTTCTTGTTAGACTAATAATATTAAACATTCCTCTCTGGAGCTACTAGTTTGTGATCTAATAACACATATTGGAGATATTTCTTCCGAAAGTACGAAAGTTATATTTAAAGCCAGCTTTGGGATGCACCCAAAGAGTTGCATTATGGTTTACATCACTAGGTGACATTCTTTGGGAAATATTGTTTGAGACATAGACCATTTTTGTAAACTTAAAAAACCATGTGAATATGCATAGTTACATACCACGTGCAACTGCTTGGTCAGAATGTTCCCACTGTGCCGCATGCTGTATAAATTTCAGGCCCAGGTCTTGGTTCCCAAATTGAATAAAAGTCCAGGGGCTGCCTTATCTTGCTCCTTGGTTCAGCAGTCAGCTTCCTCCAGGAAACTGGGTCCGGATGGAAATCTGACTGGGGGTGTTTATGTGCCCGGCCGAAGTCTATCAACAACACTGGGAGATGCCCTGCTCCATTTCACAGTGAGCCAGCAGCTGCATCTGCTCTATGCTGTCATAACAGAATATCACCCATCATGCAGAGAGCAGATAGCAGAGAGCCTTATTTACCTTCTGAGTCTAGAGGGAAGGCAGTCCATGCATTGTGACCTGGAAAGATATCCTGGTTGTGTCACAATGTATGAAGAAGTGGAGAGGAGTACTGGCCTGGGCAAAAGGGGCCAAGGTAGGGAGTGGCCTAGTTGTACAGCCCAACCTGCTTTCAGGAGAGCTGATCTAATCCCAGGATACCAAACTCACTCATGTGAGAGCAGCGCTAATCCCTGCATAATGATGGAACCCCTAATTACGCTTCAGTAGAACTCACCTCTGAAGTTCATATGTCACTCACGTGCCAAACTGAGACTCCACCATCTGAAGTTTTTGAGGGACAATCCATGTCCCATCCATAGCAGGAAACCTGGGTATTTGCTTCATTATGTAAACTTTAATTATGAGTGTCCAGAATAGGCAGTGGTCCAGGTCCAAGTGCATGCATAGGGGAACAGCGTGGAATGCAAAACCTGTTGCAGAACATTACTGCAATGTGGCTTGCCAGTCTTCTTGCATATGACATAAAATTTGGGTTTATTTTCCCCCCAGTTTTGCCTAACAGTCTCTGTCTTTTCACTGTGTTTTTTAGAGCATTAATATTTGATATTTAAGATGATTTCATTAGTCAGCTTTTGAGCACCATTACTAATACTGGAGATACTCAACTTGTGAAGAGAAAATGTTTACTTAGGGTCAGATTACTAGGTCCTAGTCCATCACTGACCAGATCCTTTGCTTTTAGGTTCTGATGAAATCTCTGGATGCCAGTGGTAGGGACTGTATGGTGAGCGAGAATTCTCATCTCATGGTGAGGGAGGAAAAAGGAAGAGGAAGGGCCCGGAATTCTACTCTCTCTTCTCTCCTTGAAACATACTCTCAGTGGCATAATTACCTTCCACTAAGCCCCATTTCTTACATTTCCTGCCATCTCCCAATAACATTGTTCTCAGAGCCAAAACGTTTAAAACCTGAATGTTAGGGAAATGTCCCAGCCAAATTATACCAGTGCTCATTATTGTAGGTGACTAATATCTAGTGTAGTCATTCCCCTTTTGTTACTTTATTCTTAGGCCTTACATATTTTTTCTGCATCTTTTGGTTTTATACATTCTCTTTATCTTTTTCTCCTCCTCCCTCTTCCTTTTCTTCTCGTTCTCTTTCTCCTCCCTTCTTCTCCTCCCTTTGTCAGCCTCAAGCCCTCTGCCAGAGCAGCATAAGACGATGAATACATACTGCAAAGACCTGCATGGCTGACCAATACCTTCTTCCCTTTCTTCTTCTTCTTCTTCTTCTTCTTCTTCTTCTTCTTCTTCTTCTTCTTCTTCTTCTTCTTCTTCTTCTTCTTCTTCTTCTTCTTCTTCTTCGTCTTCTTCTTCTTCTTTCTTCTCTATACTGGGAGTCAAATTTAGTCACTTGTGTTTGCCAAGCAGGTATTGTGCTGCTGAGTTACATCCATGGCCCTCAATTTCTTTGTAGGAGGTGCTGTAAAGTTTACAATGCACACTTTCAAATAATGCCAATTATCTTTAAAATAATGATGTAAAACTTCATGGGCATTACAAGTACATCATGATATATTATTGTCATCATTCATTTTATGTGTCTATGAAGTAATTTATCATTGTTATTGTTTTTAATAACATGATATAAATGCAGTATTTATTGGTATTATTTAAAGCAGATTCTTATCTATCAGGTCAGTTGGGAAGATGAAATAGACTATGTTTCATCCTCTTTTAATATTTCTGTAATAGTTCCCTTTCTTCATATATGCTAACCTTTGAATGTATATATCATTCCAATATTTCAACGTTGAAATTAAACACCAAGATGATAGAATTAAAACCTGAGATGTTGGGGAAAATAATTAAATTTCAAATTCTCTAAAATTCTAAATGGATTTAATGCCCTGATAAAGAAGACTTTATTGAGCTACTGACACTGTTCTCCTTCTATCATGTGAGCACCCCGTGCTTTGTCTGCAGGACAGAGAACCAAGATCCAGTGCTGGAGTCAGAGGGTGAGCTCTTATTATATGAACAAGATAACTGATGACGCCTTGTTGTTTGACTTTTCAGTCTCTGGAAATATAGAAATGAAGTCCTATTGTTTATAAATTGTTCAATTTCAAGCCCTCTGTCAGAACAGCATAAGATGATGAATACATACTACAAAGAGCTGTATTCCTGGCTGATACCATATTGTTTTGGTTTTTTTTTTGAAAGAATTTCTTTAAACATTTATTACCAGAGAAATCTACTGTCAATGACTTACCACAGTTTTTGTTTTTCTTAGACAAGTCTTCATTTCTTCACCTTGGGAGTAGCACATAGAAATCTAAGGCTGTGGATTTTAATTCAAAGTTTCAAATATTTTGTTCTTCCCTTGTACTTGCATGGCTTTGAAGAGGACTCAAATGTAACTGTAGCTTTGCTCCTCCACAGGGAAGACGCTTTTGGTATTCTCTGATTTTTTTCAAGATTGTTTATGTCTTTGATTTTTCTACATTTTGAATCTGATATGACTTGGCATAAGTTTTATCTTCATTACACAGAGTCTCTAGAATTTTTTCAGTTACACCAAATTTTCTACCCCTGTGTTGCGTCAGCAGCAGGTTTTACTCCAGGATGTCTCCTTGCTCTGATAAAACGTGTTTCTCTGGCTCTAATGTTGGGGACAGCAGGTGTCTTTGTGACTTGGTTTTCTAAGAGATCTAAGAAGAGTTGTTAATTTTCAGGTATTTAAAGTTTTTCTTTTTCTTGTTTTTGTGGGGCTAATGTGATCATTTGCAAGCTCTTTAAATGTCAGGCTGGAATCTAAAACTTACCCTAAACCACTTATATCTTAATTTGTTTCTTTTATGGCATCTTAGAAATCATAGATTGTTGTGCAATTTCACACCAGGAATTTATTTCAATAGACTTGTATAACAAAAAATAGGAAGCAAAAAATTCTCCCCTCATTTTTTTAAATTGCATTTTGTGTTTTATATATGGGCAACATGGCTAGGTATGTTCAAAATTTTGTCTGATACTTAGAAGGTCAATATGTGAGGCTTCTTTACTCGTAGATATTTCAGAGACAAAATCTTTATAATTAGAATTGTAATTTTATATTGCTGTCGTTATGTGTCATTGAGGAAAGGAATGATGAGAAGACCCAATGGAGGTAGCTTAGAGGACTTGCTGAGCTTTGACCCTCAGTGAGCAAAGAGCCCCTGCAGCCAATTAGCTTTATTTAGGCTCCTCAGCATCATCTCATGCATAATCACCTGAGCAAAGAAGGACCATGTGCTTAGTCACAAACGTGACCACGATCCCCATTCGCTTCCATCCCTTCGCTATCATCTGATTCATCCAGAGGTCAACCAGTAGCATTCAAAGAAAAGGAGAAAGCAACAAACTGAGAGCCCACAGGTGAAGCTGCTATCTATCACCTGGAGTCCCAGCTTTCCGGGGTTTTGAATAATAGACCACAGCTGTCCCTGGGCTCCGTTCACTACACTCAGTTTCCTGACATGATAGTCAGGTTACAAATTGCAATATCAACAAGACATTGTGAATAAGTACTATCTTTCAGAAGGTTTCAGAGTTTCATCATTGAGTTTGTTGTTGGATTCAAATTCAGAGGTTGACAAGCTAAGGCCAGGGCACCCAGTTAAGTCTTTATATCGGTGGGAGGGGCGCTTATTTTTTGTTTTTGATGCCAAGGACCAAACCCAGGACTTCCATCTTGCAAGGCAAGTGTTCTAACCCTTGCCTAAGTCCATTACTTCTTTATAGAAATAGCGCTCATTGGCTCCTAGCCATACGCTTGCATCTTTACATAATGTCTTCCCTGCGTTCACATTACATAATGTGTGTGACTGATTGCTACCAAGTATGCACGTCCTACAAAGGATGCGGAGGACGTTGGCCCCAGACACTTCACAAAATAGAATCCCAACTTTAACACAGAGAAAAGATTTTGACCTTTTTTCAAAATATATATGCTTAACAAGCTCAGCAATCTATGGGGTGAATTTGGTTTGGTTTTAAATGGTGTATTTATCATAATACATCTCCTTGTATATATGTACATGGTGGCAAAGGAAAATTCTTAGGTTACCACCATGTACTTCTATTTCTAATTCATAGGCTAGCAATAGAGGTAAAATTATTTTACGGATACCGCTGCCTTGGATAGTGCCTCCGTCGCTTCTTTTGTTACTGTTCTTTGCCTGGAGACAGAGACTTCCAGTCACTTTTGTTACGTATTGATAAATTTAACTTCTGGCTTCCCTGTTTCTCCTCAGTTTCCCTGTAGCAGTCAAAGCAGATGGTCAATTTGAGGGACTTTTCAGCCTTCTCAGGGTTGGGGAAGGCACACATCTGGAGGCGTGTGTTAGGCCACACAGATGTGGTCTTGGTGCCTACATCTGCTCTCTTCCTCCTTCCTTCTCATGCCGTTCCCTGCTGTGTTTCTGAGTTGCAAGGAACTAAGAATTTTTATCTGCATGCTCCAAAGCCACAACCTTCCACCACAGTATTCCTGTGTTAGGGCCGAGTACACGTGGGAGGATTCCCTGAAGCTTGAGACAACAAAATGTCTTCTTTAAAGAGTGGGGGTAGAGCTGGAAGTCCTAATGAACTGTCTATTCCCTTCCTTGGTGTCTTCCCCAAAGAAATAAATCATCGTACCTCAGAGGTATAGGTATCCCTGTGTTTATCGCAGCATATTTTGTAGTAGCTCAATACTGGAATCAGCACAAATATTCATCAACTAGTGACTATTAAAAAAAGTTATTCTTTTGAAAACACATGGAGTGCAGCCCTACCATAAAGAAGGGTAAACTCAAGACACTTCAAGGTGAACAGGTGTACCTTCAAACTATATTGTTGATTGAAAAAATCAGACACGTGTGCTTAAATATCACGTTGTCTTGCTGGTGGGAGACACTAAAAGTATAAATAAGGACCAAAATGTAAAATATATATTTTGAAAAGGGAAAAATGTTGAAATCTCCTGAAATCTCTAAAATCTCCTGAATCATATTTTGAAACAGGGAAAAAGGAGAAATGGAACTGGAACGGGGGAGGGGAAAGAAAAGAAGGGAAATGAAAATAAATGAGAAAAGTTGGGCATCTGTAGTCCCAGCACTTGGGAGGCTGAGGCAGGAGGATCGATGCGAGTTTGAGACCAGCCTGGGCTACAAAAGTGAGCTCAAGGTCAGCCTGAACAGCATAGTGAGACCCTGTCTCAAAAAAAAAAAAAAAAAAAAAAAAAAAAAAAAAAAAAAAAAAAAAAAAAAAAAAAAAAAAAAAAAAAAAAAAAAAAAAAAAAAAAAAAAAAAAGACAGAAAAAAATGAGAATAAAGGATAAAAAGGAAACAGAGTTTTGTTAGATAAGGAGAGGAAAGGGGTTGAAGAGAGCGGAGTAGGATGTGAAAGAAGAAAGACTCTTGGGGTATCAGGTAAAGCGCACATTTTCTGTGGTGAATGTGCTTGTTATATGTGCACCTTCATTTTACCAACAAATTTAATTTAAGAAAGAATAAAAATCTGCAAAAACATCTGTGGATGTTTCAATGATCAGAAAGCTGAGTACTATCTGATATCTCTATGGTTAGCTCTTGCTGCTCGCTAAGTAACTGTGGAGAACGCCGTCTTTTAACTGCAGGCTCCTCTACTGCGCATGCGCCTGCCACCAACAGCGCCTTCTCCGCCCCCGCCTCCTACCGTCCTGTTGTCTCGCAGGACTGTGTCGCCCCCTCTTCTCCTCATCGGCAGTTGCCCTTTGTCGCTGTCACCTCCTCACTTCCCAGCTTGGGATTCTCAGGTCATCACTTTGCAATAATTTCTCCTTCCCAGACAATCTTCGCTTCCTCACTTTCTTTTTGCTGTTGAGTTTTAGTGACACAAAATCAATCCTCCCTGACTTCGCCTCGCTCCTACGCTGCCTGCAGATGTTGAGAGGGAGAGCTGAAGAGTCTCCTGAACATTCATAATCACAGATCTGGGGTGGATTCCTATCAGCATGCCGCTCTCTAAACGTTTATTTCCTCTCTCCAAAATGACTTTTTAAAAACTCGATTCCCTCACACATTTTTAAATCCCTCATCGTGTCCCTGTCAGGTGCATGCCACAGGAGGAGCACAAATTACGTCACACAGCGGCAGTTCCTTTTCTCTTCACTACCAGATTTAAAAAATAAAGCTCATGCATTGTTCCCGTACTCTGCGTGCTTTCTCTTCACGGTGAGCAAACCGCCCTAAACATTCCATCAAAAATCAGCCTTGCCTGGCTTCTGAGCCCGTCTGGGTCAGAAGTGCTGGCTTCACAAGTACTTCTCTTTAGTTTTTAATTTGGCTTCTGGTGCCAAGGATGGAACCCGGGGGCTTCCAGCGTTCTCCCACGGAGCTCCGTCTGCAGTCCTTCCAGTACTTCTCAGTATCTCTTCTCTTCATGCATTATCAATATCTACTTTTATTTCTTTAATTTTTTCACACAAGTCTTGCTTCCCTTTAATTAAAAAAGAAAAAGCTGGGCGCAGCAGGATGGCTCAGTGGTCTAAAGCACCTGCTTAGGAAAGCTTAGGTGGCTGCAGGGACCGAGGTTCGATCTCTGGCACCACATGCTGCGCCAGCCCTGCCCTCAGGACAGGCTGAGCCGTCCATAAAAACAAACAAACAAACAAACAAACAAACAAACAAAAAAGCAAAGCTGTCCTTGGACTCCACGATACCGGATACGTTTCTAGGTTCTGCCACATCTCTCTACACCACTGACTGGAAGAAGGCGAGAAGGTGTATTTGCTGAGTCTGCAAGATATGCAAACCCTGAACAGCAACAACAAGATAAAATGAATATATAATACAAAGCCTACCAACGAAGGAAAGTCCAGGTCCTGACGGATTCACAGCAGATGTCTGCAAGAAATTTAGTGTAGATTCAATGCCAGCTTTTCTCAAATTCCTCAGTGAAATTGAAAGGGAGGCAATTCTCTGAAACTCAGTCCCGGAGACAAGTATTATTCTGATTCCAAAACCAGAGACAGGTCCAACTAAAACAGAAAAGTACAGGCCAATGTGTGTAATAAAGATAGATGTAAAAATCCTCAGTAAAATACTGGCAAACAGAAGGCAACAAATTATCAAGAAGATTATCCATCATGATAAACTGGGATTCAATCTAGGAATTCAGGGGTGGTTCTCCATCTGCAAATCCATAAATGTAATACATCATATCAAGAGAACACAGAACAAAAACCACATGGTCATCTCAGTAGATGCAGCAAAACCTTTTGACAATGTTCAGCACTGATTCATGATTAAAAATAAAAGAAAGAAAAAAAAAAAACTACAGAGGATTGGAACAGATGGTCTATGTCCCAACCAGAAAAAAAAATCTACCTACAAGAGACTAACAGCCAACATCATACTACATGGGCAAAAATGAAGGCCTTCACTTTAAAATGAGGAAGAAGACCAGGGTGACTCTTGTCCCATGTAGTTCTGGAAACATTAGCCAGAGCAATCAGACAAGAGAGAGAAATAAAATAGATAAGGATTGGGAAAGAAGTGAAATTAGAACTATTTGCAGATGGCATGATATTTGGTGGCACGATTTTCTACAGACATTATATGAATCGTCACACCCCAATTTCTCTGTGCTGCTATTACAGGCACGCACCCTTGGTTTAGGTGGCTAGCTTGGCGTAGGGCCAGCATGGTATGTGGGAGCAGGGATAGAACCCAGGTTGCTGTGCTTGACAGGCAGGTGATTAGATCACCAAGCTATCTTCCTGGCATTGAATTTCTCTTTTGCGTTCTTTCTAGTCGGGTTGGTTTCTAACCACAGAGTTTTCAAAGCCCATGTTCTATACAATACTCCTCTCCTCTCCTCTCCTCTGCTCTCCTCTCCTCTCCTCTCCTCT
>PVJA010005121.1:54546-81143 GCA_004027025.1 Myocastor coypus | reverse complement strand
TGGAGTTCTGTGTGCTTCAGTTACCTGAATGTCCAATTGTTTTCTCATATTTGGGAAGTTTTCTGCTATTACTTCTCCCCATATTCTTTTTATATCATTTGTATTGACTCCTTCTTTCCCATTGATACCTGTTAATCTCACGTTGTTCACTTTTGCATCGTCTTGCAAATGTTGAATTATTTTTTCCTGCATTCTGGTTGTTTTTAAAAGATCCTTTCTTGCCGGGCGTGGTGGCGCACGCCTGTAATCCCAGCACTCGGGAGGCTGAGGCAGGAGGATTGATGCGAGTTCGAGACCAGCCCGGGCTACAAAAGTGAGCTCAGGACCAGCCTCAACTGCATAGCGAGACCCTGTCTCAAAAAGACAAAAAAAAAAAAAAAAAAAAAAGATCCTTTCTTACTCTTTCACAGGCTGCAACTGTGTCTGCAAGATCTGAGACTATCTTCACTTTCATTCATACGGGTCTGTCAACTTGGTATTCAGATTTTATTTTCTTGTATATCTCTTTGAAACTGTTTCATGCGATCTCTTTCTTGCCTATATTGCTCTGTCAGGGACTCCATCAGTTTTCTGTTCTCTAATTTTTTATCCATGTCTTCTTTAGTAGTATTGAAGTCTTTCATTATGGTTATCCTTTCTCTTTAATTCAGAGATTATTTCTGTTCTGTTCTCTTCTCTACTTTTCTGTAGTTGTTCTCCTACTTGGGATGCTATTGATTTAGACATGTCTTTGTTACCTTTAGATATTATTTCTGCTCTGATTTCCTCTATAGGTTTCTCCAGCCATTTTTCCACTTCATGTATTTCTTTCTTTACTTCAGATGTTATCTCTGATCTCAGTTGCTCTATCAGTTTCTGCACTTGTCTGTCTGCCTCAGATGCTACCAATTCAGAGGCTTCATCTGCATGATTCCCATTTTCTCCTGTATTTGATTTGGGTGGTCTCGGGCCCTGAGATTGCATCCTACGCCTTGTTATCATTTTGTGTGGGAGCGATGTCTACACTTTGGTGACGTTATACTGTTAGCATCTATGGGTGTTTGGTCTGGATCCCCCAAGTTGGTTCACCTCCAGAAGTTCCCAGCTACGTGTCAGAGCTCGAGGTGCTGGCTGTTGTGATGCCCCATGGGTCTGGTCTGTGGGTGCAGGTGGAGCTCTGGAATTGAGGCGTCCTGGTTGGCTTGTGGACCGGATCAGATGGGTTGCCCTATGTGATGTGTGGTGGGCTCGGTACTGGAGCTTGGGCAGAAGTGGTTGAAAAAAAAAAGCGGGGAGACTGGCCAAAGGTCCTTACCTGGTGTGTGTGGGGGCCTGAGGGAATCTGGACTCGTGGAAGTCAGGTGGGGGTCCGAAAAAATGGGGAGAGGCAGCGGGTCCTTACTGGGTGGGCACGCAGGCCTGAGGTGATCGGGACCAGCAGAAGTTAGGCGGGGGTACGAAAAATGCCTTTGAATATTTTAATTGCTTCCTGAAAATAGGCTTCATTGTCTTTATTTTTGGTTCTTTTTCACTAACTTCAGTGGGATTTCAGCAGTCCATTGCCAAATACCAAAGAAGGGTGTGCAGTGGTGCATAGGAACTTTGATGAAGAATAGTTGATTGGATTTCCATTTTCAGTTTTCACCTTTAAATAGTACTTAGCTACCTCTTTGACTCCAGGCTGTTCTGTTACAGAAGGATGTAGACAGCCATCTAAATCATAGTCTCTTGTGACCAGTGTTGTAAAACAAGTGGAAACTCTGATAGTTTGTACAGATGGGTGTTTATCTTAAAAATGTTGGAGAGCATCCATAAGCAAAGTATGCAATAATGGTCTCAATTTTAGAAACAACTTGTAGCTGCAACAGAAGTTTTAAACCTAAATCATTATCACTCTTTCTCTTAAAAAAGAAACATTAAAAGGTAGAAAGAAACATTGAGGTTTATTTGTCCTACAATCTCAGACATGTGGGACACATTCAGGAGAAGGCCAGATGACCTGGAAAGAAGTAAAATTTCATCACTAAAGAATTTCTTCTATTAGAAAACTAATTTTTGAAAAGCAACTAAGGGGAGCTTATGGGTTAGCTCAGTTGTCTAAAGCACCTGCATGCGCATTTGATCCTAGCTCCACATGCCACCTCAGACCTGCCCTTTAGGCAGGTCCCCCACTCCACCACCACCAAAAAACAACTGAAAGCATTTTGATTTTCGTAAAGAGTTGTTTTGGTATCTTCCTGGTCATCTTCCAGTGTGTCTGTGTATTCATGTTGATTAATTGCTCCTCTGGACCACACATCCACCCTTTATTTAGTGCCTGCGTTCCCTTGCCTATTGTACTTTGTGTTTGTTCCAGGTCTTTTTAATCATAAAAGTAAAAAATGAAAATTGATACATACCCTTGACTTCTTATTCACACTGATTGTAGCTAAATTGATTGTAACCTTGCTTCCTCTTTCTCCTACTCCAGGAATTTGGTTTTTTTTTTTTGTCTTTTTGAGACAGGGTCTCACTATGCAGTTCAGGCTGGCCTTGAGCTCACTTTTGTAACCCAGGCTGGTCTTGAACTCACACCGATCCTCCTGCCTCAGCCTTACTCCAGGAATTTGATGACTGAGTTTCACCACTGCGCCCATGGGCAGTGTATTTGGGATTGCAGAATAATTATATTAATAGCTCAGAGTGAAACATTATTAGGAAGATGAATCTGGATGTTCAGTTCTGTGGTCAGATCTAGATGGCTTTGGATTGTCCATTGTGGTGGGCATGCTGTACCATAATGAAGAGTAGTATCTGGCCCTAGTATAATTGCTGAATCATTATGGTGGCTACTAATACGGCTGAAGCCTTTAAAACTACAGCTCTTTGTTCCCGAGACCACCTCCCTCCTTCTCCAAGTCAGCTGCAGGGTACACTTTCCTTTCACCCTTTCTGCTGCCTGAGAGAACACCTCAGTTTCTCAGGTATATCTATCTAAACATCTCCCTCTGGGGCCTGACGGGATGGCTCAGTGGTCTAAAGCACCTGCTTGGGGAAGCTTGGACGGCTTCAGGGACTGCGGTTTGATCCCCGGCACCACATGCTGTGCCAGCCCTGCCCTCCGGGCAGGCTGAGCCAGCCATGAAAATGAGTGAATAAGCAAACAAGGGCTCTGAAACAAGAAAAATAAATAAATAAATAAATAAAATAAAAAGTTCTTAAAAAAAAATAAAATAAACATCTCCCTCAAATTCTGTCCCTGGCAAAAAGATTCAAAAGCCTCAGCCTTTCTTTGTTCCAACTCAGAGAATCCCTTATCTTCCCCACATTCTATCCCTGTCATCAAAGATAATAAAGCCTCTTTCCCTTTTTCCTTCTACCTATTTCCCTGCTGTGATGGTAAGCTGAATAATCCAGAAGGGTTTGTGCCTTGAGTGAAGCATTTGGTGTAGCAGAAATGTGTGACTTCCCTTGTGAGATTGCTGTTCTTCTGTTGATGTAGGAGATAGAGGGAAATGGTTAGTTGGGTGAGGAGTTGGGATATCAGCCTAGAAAGAGGAAGTGTTGACCAAGTCTGTGCTTCCTGTTACCACAAAGGTTGTCTCTTGAGTTGGAAACTCTTGGAAGAGTTTGACCTCTTGGCTTGGGACTCTGCCTGCCTGATTCAGATGAAAATTAAGACCAGGAATGTTGTATGTGTACTTGAGATTAAAAATCTAGCCGGGCGTGGTGGCGCACGCCTGTAATCCCAGCACTCGGGAGGGTGAGGCAGGAGGATCGCTGTGAGTTCGAGACCAGCTACAAAAGTGAGCTCAGGGCCAGCCTGAACTGCATAGTGAGACCCTGTTTCAAAAAGACAAAAAAAAAAAAAAAAAAAAAAATCAAGTGCTCACGACTGGCCAAGTAGCTCAGTGGATTAAAGCTCTGCAAGCAGGCACAGGGGCTAGGGGTTTGATCCCCAGACCTGCCTTGCTGGCCCCATGCCAAGGTGCATTGACATGGTAATTGAGACTGAGGACTGAGGGTGGTGGTGCACACCTGTAATCCCAGCACTTGGGAGGGTGTAAGCAGGTGGATCACTAGGAGTCTGGTCTAGTCGTGAAACCCCGAAAACACTGTAGACTCTCTCCTACCACCCCCCAAAAAAATCAAGTGCTCATTTCCGAATGGGTGGATGTTTTGTTTTCCTTTGTCTATCTGCCTAGACAATTGATCAGCCTTAGTTGTTACCCAGAGGTCAGACACAATCTAAACCATGAAGAGAGTTGTTCCTACCTTCAGAGGGCTTCTATTTCCTTCAGTAAGGTGAGGCATGCATGGTGAGGTGTGTGGTGCCCAGGTCCTACTGCACTGGCTGGCTTTCCTTTGATGATGCCCACTTTTTGCTTCCAACCTTATTCTAAGGCTTAACTGTCTACCTTAGACCCACACTAGGCATTTTAATCTGTGACTCACACACAGGTTCACCAAATGCAAGGGTAAAAGCAGAGGAGAGTATTTGTCTGGTTGTTCTCTGTGGTTTCAGTTTTAACACTGTCCTCATGATGTTTCTAGGGTTTGCAGCGCATCTTGAAAAGGCTGAAGGACCTCTGCTGAGGGACATAGAAGGAATTTGTGTTGGTAGGTGGTGTGGCTAGGCCAATGCACATTGGAGCAGAGCAGAGCAAACCCTTCCTAATTATGCAGTTAGAAAGCAGCATGCTTGAAAATTGTTCTTCCATGGTGCCCATGTTGAAGTGTTTTCTGGTCTACTACAAAGCTATGTAACACCAGAGACGATGGAATATTCTTGAATGCCAAGGACTTGAAAGTCTTGTCTTCATGAATTGTGACTCAGCAGTGTACTGAGATGAGAAAAGAATTTCCTTGAAGAAATAATGAAGTCAGTGCATGGCAGATACCAGAGCAACAGTCTGATGAGAGTGACAGAAATTTTGAGGAAACTATGAAGGATGCAAGAAGAATGGGTGGTTTGGAAGACATGTTATGGTGGTACATGCATACCTATATTTATAGCAGTAAACTCACAGTAGCTAAATCTTGGAAGCCGTCTATACATCCACTAACATATAAATGGATAAAAAAGGTATTCACATACAGTGGAATACTAACTACCCCATCTTGTTTGTTTTTGAGACAGGGTCTCACCTTGTAGTTCAGGCTGGCTTTGAAACTTACTGTGTAGTCCAAGCTGGCCCAGAATTTGAGGTGGTCCTCCTCCTTTAGCCTTCCAAATGCTGGGACTATAGGCATGTGCCATTATACCTGCTTACCCTTTAAGAAAGATAAACTTGCTGGACTCAGCAAGGAATGACAAACTAAAACCAAAGATTTTGTTTAAAAATTTGAGACAAAATTTTCGTATTTGAGCCTAGAAGTAGAAAGCCATGCCTGAGCATAAGTGGAAAGCATGAAAGTATCTACACAGAGCTTCAGCTCAGCAGTTTCTCTATTCCTGGAAGTTCCTCAACTGCATGAACACTTTGGCAGCATGGAGAAGGTACACCCCATGAAGCAGTGTGTTCTGGAGTAAGTGTCTTGTGTCTGACTTTTGTGTACATTGTCTGTGCATTCAGGGCTTCTGTTCCTGTTCATAAGTTGTGGAAAGGGAATACACATCTTGTTTCCTTTCCATTGAGATTGCAAGAAATGGGTACAGATTGGGCTTAGCATGTAGGGAATTTCTTTGGATTTCATAATGTCCACTTCTTTGTGTAAACCTTTATGTTGTTTGCTTTACCACTGGCAGAGTAATTTAGTTCCCAATTATTAATAAAACAATAAGAAGAAAGTTTCTTGTTAAGAAATTGATTATTGAAATATGTGGATAGTACAGGAAATTATAAGGCCCTGAGCTATTACAGTATGAAGTATAATATGTGAAAAATTATGTAGCTAAGTAGTGTGAGTATTGATTCTAGCTTAAGATAGCTTTAAAAGGTAAAAGTCAGTAGTTGGTGAATTGTTACTGATACCCAGGATCTGGAAAAAGATGTGTGACCACTGTTGTCTTTGTGTCGTAGGTCACATGGTGGACATGGTGTAAGAAGGAAAGTTTGTAGTAATTGAGACTAGCATCTGGGTCACCGAGACTGTTGGTGGCAAGCACCCTTTTCTTGGGTGATGTCATTTACTTTTATTGTCTTATATACATAGTTTTTCATAGCAGCCCCTGACTCCTTATAAGTCATCCCAGTGCACATAAGGCCATAGGTCATTTTCTTCTTTTTTTTTTTTTAATATGCTTTTTTTTTTTTTTTTTTTTTTTTTTTTTTTTTTTTTTTTTTTTTTTTTTTTTTTTTTTTTTTTTCTTGTTTCAGAACCTTTGTTTGTTTATTCACTCATTTTTATGGCCGGCTCAGCCTGTCCCGAGGGCAAGGCTGGCACAGCATGTGGTGCCTGGGATCGAACCGCGGTCCCTGTGATTGCCTAAGCTTGCCTATGCAGGTGCTTTAGACCACTGAGCCATCCCGCCAGGCCCATGTCATTTTCTTCTTAAAGCCTTCTAATGACTTTGCATTTCCAATAGCCATTCCTGCTTTCACATGTCATGACAGATCTCTAGCTGGTGCCAAATGTTTCTTGAATGAGAGTAAAACCACTCTCAGTTGAGAACCACTAGATTGGAATATTGTATTCTTCAGGTTAAGCCTGTAGTGTAGGCCCAAAGGCTAAGCGTTCAGAACTAGTCCAGAGAAGAACTGGGTACCTTTCTGCATCTGTTACCGTCCTGTGAGATGTTGTGTGTCTTGGCTTCTTTTGGGATCCTGTCAACAGCCTTTCATCAGCAGTAGGCTTTCTAGAACTTTTCTGAGTGAGTTAAAGTCTAGTTGATTTATTTTTCTTTTATTTTGGTTTTTTTTTTTTTTTTTTTTTTAGGACCGGGGTTCAAACTCACAACCTTGCACTTGCCCAGCAGGCACTTGTGCCTTGGAGCTATCTCCCCAGCCCCGATTTATTTTTCTTTAAAGCACCAATATATGTTTTTTTCTTTTTCTTTAATAGCTAACTTAAACCCATTTGTGCAGGGAACTTTTCTTGTGGTTACCCATTTTACTCCGGAAATGTTTCATTGCTTCCCATATTAGTTTCCTAGATACAAGTTTTCTTGTGATCGGCATAGGGCTGAGAAACATAAGAAAAGTGTAGTAAGCTCTTAAAAATTTGTTATGATGTAAAAGCTTTAAAATTTTTCTGTAGTGTCATTTCTAATGCTAAGTGTATATATTTTAAAAGTTTTTCTTGATAAAACAGTGACACAATGCTTAAACTTGTTGGATTATGTTTGAGGTTTGTGTTATAGTATTGGGTGGTGGTTGGCAAAATAAATGTTAGGAACCTGTAACAAAACTTTAAGTTGATATAACACAATCAAGTAGCTATCATTGAAAAGAATATGGAAATAGACCTGTACATATACAATCAGTAACAATGAATGTTGTTCACTGTGCTCTTAGAGATTTTCTGTTCCACAACTATATTTTACACATTCTGAGAAGGCACTGTTAACTGGCTTTTCATCCAGTTTGGTGAGCTGGGAACATGTTTTGGTTGGTAGAACCCAGTCCTGAGTAGCAGAAAGCAATGTACTTGGAATTGAACAACTAAGCAGTGATAGTGAACCTTCTAGAGCTTTCAGTGATACATACAACCCACTGTGGCTCCTTAGTGGATCATGTGAGTAAAGAGTGATGACAAGTTTTACTTTAAATAAACCTGAGTAAATTTTTGAAGCTGAAAATGATTGACAGCTTGTACTTAATCAAATTTCAAACACCCTTTCTAATACCTTTTCATTATTTGTTATTCATATATCTGATAGACAAGAGTTGAGGGCCGGGCATGTAGCGCAGTGGCACAGCACCTACCTAGCCAGCGTGAGGCCCAGAGTTATCATGATTCCCAGTGCCAAAAAAAAAAAAAAATTCCTTTTTTTGTGGGGGGAGAGTGGAATCACTATATTTTAATATGAGTTATATATACACATTTGATTTTTAGCAAACATGATAAGAACAATGTAAATTAATGAAAATGTTGAGAAAGGATAATCACATGTAGAAAAATATGAGATCATGTTGGAAAGAACACTATAAAATGTTAGCAAAATATGGTCCTGGGATACAGGTGAAATGATATAAATGAATATTTGAATTCTGCTTCTGCATTCAGTGTACTGTAAGAATTTAACTGAATATATGAACATCAATTCATAAATTAGTGAAATTGTTGAGAAAGTAAATTAGTGAAAATGTTGAGAAAGGATAATCACATGTAGAAAAATATGAAAGCATGTTGGAAAGAACACTATAAAATGTTAGCAAAATATGGTCCTGGGATACAGGTGAAATGATATAAATGAATATTTGAATTCTTCTGCATTCAGTGTACTGTAAGAATTTAACTGAATATATGAACATCAATTCAGATATTTGTAACATGGCAATAATAAACACTCTGCCTGCTCTACTGAAAAAAAATTGATGAAATACATGAAACTTGAAAACCTCTCTCTCTCTCTCTCTCTCTCTGTCTGTCTGTCTCTCTCTCTCTCTCTCTCTCTCTCTCTCTCTCTCTCTCTCCTCTTTTTTATAGGATTTTGTTAAGCAGTTCAGGCTGGGCTTGAACTCCTGGATTATAGGTGTGTACTTCTGTCCCCAGCCAGACTTCAAAGTTTTGAACAGAAGAGTAAATATAGGATATCATAATATATCTTATATTGCAACTTGGTGGTATTAAGGTCTGGTTTTGAAAGTAGGGTCATCATTTTTTCTGCATCTTAAGCAAATTTCTCCCCTTAAATTCCCAACATAATAATTTTATGTATTAGTTATATATATAAATAAATATATATAATAACTTTATATAGTAGTCATAATTCTATATATTAGTTATATATATATAAATATGTAATAATTTTATATTAGTCATAATTCTAACTACTTTTTTCCTTTTATCAAGAAAAAGACTATTACATTTCTATATCAAGCAAAGAATATGTTCAAGTCAAACAGACATCTTAGTATTTTTAGAAAGAAATACAGTAAAATCATTTCTCTGACATTCATTTGCATGTGATACTAACTGTGGGCCCATTCCATCATCTTGTGCTTAACAGTCCAGTGTAATAGGAATAGGTAATAGGAGTGAACATTTGCAGTAGTTGTAAATATAAAGTTTTGTAGAATGTTGTTTACTGTGCTCTTATAGATTTTCTGTCCCACTACTACATTTTACACATCCTGAGAAGGCACCGATAGCTGGCTTCTCTTCCAATTTGGTGAATTGGGACAGTGTTTTTGTTGGGAGAACCCAATCCTGAGCAGCAGAAAGCAGTGTGCTTGAAATTGACTAACTAGGCAGTGATAGTGAACCTTGTGGAGCTTTCAGTGATACAAACAACCCACTGTGGCTCCATAGTGGATCACCTGAGTTAAAGAAGGCTTGGCAGTGTGTTCCACAAAGCTGTCCCAGTGATCCTGATACAGTGGAGTTTGGGAACCACCACTTTTAGGTGTCAAATGACACCTGATCTCTGAAGCTCATTCTGACAACTCTTAAAAAGGTGGTCATCCTTCCTGTTGTGGAAGTTTTTCATAATGTAGTAGGCAAGGTAAGCTAACTGCTATAACCAAATTATAGTTGTTTTGCACTGTCAATGTCTGTTTTTCACTTGGGACATGATCCCACTGGGTCTGCATTGGGTGGACTTCTACATGATGATTCAGGAACCTCATTTCCTTCCATCTTGATTTGTGTCTGTCTGTCTGTCTGTCTGTCTGTCTGTCTCCTTTCAATAGGGTCTCACTCTTTGTAGGTGAGGCTGGCCTTGAAGTCACTGTGTAACCTCAGGCTGGCTGCAAACTCAAAACAGTCCTGCCTCAGCCTCTTGAGTACTGGGATTATAGTCATATGATGCTGCACCCCGCTGTCCTTACATCATATAGCTGCTTCATTGCCACAGGCTTCTTGGGAGACTCTAGATTCCTGGCACTTAGCCAACACATAAATGGAGAGATGGAGCTTTCCTGGCTGGTAGCGCGCCTGCAAACATGGTGAATGTTCCCAAAACCCGACGAACTTTCTGTAAGAAGTGTGGCAAGCATCAACCCCACAAAGTAACACAGTACAGGAAAGGCAATGATTCCCTATATGCCCAGGGAAAGCGGCGTTATGACAGAAATCAGAGTGGTTATGGTGGACAGACTAAGCCGATTTTCCGGAAGAAGGCCAAAACTACAAAAAGATTGTCCTGAGGCTTGAGTGTGTTGAGCCCAACTGCAGATCTAAGAGAATGTTGGCTATTAAGAGATGCAAGCATTTTGAACTGGGAGGAGATAAGTAAAGAAAGGGCCAAGTGATCCATTTTTAACTTTTCATGTTTTGTTTTATTGTCAAGACAATAAAATGTTGCTGTATTCACTTCAAAAAATAAATAAATAAAATAAATGGAGAGATGGAGAAATGGGCCACATATTTTATAGCTGTACCTAGACTTTGCTACCTTTTTTCTTTTATATTTCCTTGGACTGGAGCCTAGTTGTATGATTTCAGTCTAATTGCCAAGGATTAGAATTTTTTTTTTTTTTTTTTTTTTTCTTTTGACCTAGAAAAGTGTGACAGAATTGGAACCATCTAGCCTGGTACTATTGCCATTTTTATATGTAATAATTTTATATTTCCCAGGTAGCTGTATAGAAATGTAAAAAAAGACACTGTAGGAGCTTGATGTGGAGGAATTGTGAATTAAAGCCTAGCTTGGGCAGCTTAACCTTGTGGCAAGAGACTCTTTCTTTCTTTCTTTCTTTCTTTCTTTCTTTCTTTCTTTCTTTCTTTCTTTCTTTCTTATTTATTTATTTGGTGGTGCCAGAGATAGAACTCAGGACCTTGCGCTTCAGGAAGGTGCTTATATCCCTGAGCTATATCCCTAGCTCACAAAATAAAAAGAGCTGAAGTTAAAGCTAATTGTAAAGGATCTGGACTCAATCCTCAGAATTGCCAAAAAAAGGGGGGCGGGTGAATTTAATTATAATAATTTAAGCTGACTAAATTCACAATGTTATACAGCTTATAACCAGAAAAAGGTTATTAATAAGATACATTACATTCTTCTGTTATACACAGTCTTTATAATCAAGTGCATAAGGCCCCAATAGGCTTTACTAGTCAAGTACTGAGTCTTCTCTGTGATGGATGGTTGCCATATGAGGCAGTGCATGTCTATATAGTCCCTGCCATGGTTGATACTGAAATAGCTTGTTTGCTTCCTTTTAGACCACTTCTAGAAATCTTCCCAGCTTGCATATTCCTTGTGTATCATTCCCTGCATAATGTTCAAGTTGAGAATTTGATACATAAACACATTTGATACATGAATGGATTAATGAGTAAATACAGGAAGGCATTTCATTTGCTTCTTTTGACTAATGAAAATTCTGAAGCATTCCCTTTTGTCAAGAGTACTGTGTCCCATGGAGTGTGATAGAATTTGTATCTTAGTAAAAATGAGCCACATTGCCTCTGGCACTAATAGGTGTCACTGAATTGTAGAGTTTAAATGAAGAACTTTACAATTGGGTGGTTTAGTTTCTGGTGTCTTCATATTGTGGGTAAGTATTCCTAAAATAAGTATCAACTTGGAGGTGACATACCAGATCTTGAAAGTCTTGCATCTGCCAATAATTCCTTTAACTCCATTGTAGTAAATCTAGAAATAAGGTTCACCCCTAGCCCCCATTTCATGACCACCCATGGTAATATGTGCTGCTGTTATGGTTTATGTCTAGTTTTCCCCTCAAAGCTTCATGCAGTCATGGGGAGTGGCTTCTGCAGATTGAGACTTGATTCATGATCCCTGGGATTGTGTTGTAGTACTAATGGGATTATCTGTCTGAGTAAGGCTGAGACTATGGGTGTGGTCTAGGGCAGATATCCTAAGATAGAGAGCCTGAATGCAATATAAAGAGAGAGAGACAGACTCAGGCTGTTGTTGTTGTTCTCGGCTGCCCTGTTTGGTTGGCTGCCTCTGCCACCATTTTGTTGCTGTTCCACTGCCATGAACTGGATGCTTTCTGCCCTGTTCCACTCAGCCTTGGGCCAGCCAAATATGGACTGAAACTTCCATGAACTGTGAGCTAAAATAAATCTTTTCTTCCTTCATTTTGAGTGTCGGGTATTTGTCCCAGCAATGAGGAAAAAGTAACTAAGACAGCTGCAATTGTAGTCATTTCAAAATGAAATATTGGGAAAAGTGTTAGCAATCTCTCAATTTTAAAATACTGCTAAACAAACTTGTTCTATTTTTTTTCTTTTTCTCTCTTTAAGTCTTACATGCAGGAATAGACAGGTTTGTGAATGTTATATCAGTATAGCATATAGTCTGAGTTACTGATTCTGTTTGAAAGGCAAATAATGTGTTAATCCTGTGATAGTGGTGACACATTGTTTTCATTACTGGCCTAATCACGGTGAACGATGGAGGATACATATGGAGGATGCAACTTTGGCATTTTATTCCTCTTACGGAGAAGGGAAAGGAAATCCTTAGTTATGAACTTTAACTTCCTCTAAACAGATTGCTTCATTGCTTTTATTTAATACAGGTCACAAAGTTGAACTTGAATGAAAAGTCTGTAACTTAGCCTACAAGCAAAATATTTGTAACAGAATTGGGAACAGAAGTGTAGAGTTAGTTTTGTTCTAAATCATCTTTTTCTTTTTTTCTATTTAGGACAGGGCCTACAGGTCTCACTACATAGATCGGATTCGTAGTGATTCTCCTGCTTTTAGCCTCTCAAGTGCTGGGATTGCAAGTGTGCTCCACGACAACCAGTGTCAAACACCCTCTCAGCATGTCCCATGGACAGGAATGGCACAGCCAAGCCAGGGATCAAATCCCATCTGCTGTGCTCTTCCTGAGCAGGTGCTTTAGTCTGCTGAGCTATCAAGCTGGCCCTTGTTCCAGATCATCTTTAGAAATATATACTGCTTAACAGGTGTTTCACATATGATCAGAGCATTGAAAATATTTGTAGATATGTATAGCTTATACAATTACATAGGTCTTTCCTGATAGATTGAAAATGAGAGCCATTTTATCTTGAGGGTGGGGAAAAAGTAGAAGTGGAGAACTGATGATTCTGGTAGAAAAGTTTTCTTTTTTTGAAAAGGCTGAGTAGAAAATGATCAGTCATGAATGAGTAGAAATCTTCCATGACATCTGAATAAGGCTAAGATGTGTTTTTCATCTTAGGGAGTAGAACATGTTCACATGGGGCTGTACATGCACTAGTGTCCTACTGGGTAGCCTGTGTTACCCAGAGGGACTGTCTTGTGCCATCTGATGGGACAGTTGGGTCAACCAGTAGTAACTTATTACCTGTGCAGAGATATTTCTTTGAACTCATTCATATTACTTGGTATAGGAGTTGTGTTTAAACACTGTGGGTATACATTTTTCCTGTACTTTGAAGTTATTTTATTATGATCAGTGATTCTAAAACATAGATGAGTAAAAAATGCTGGAGCATATGTATCATGTGGAGAGCTGTGAAAAATGTATATCCTTGGGCCTTAGTTTAAGATGCCAGTTCAGATGTTCCAGTTCAGGTTCTCAATCTGTGCTCCTATAAGGTGGAGCTTTTGCTTCCTCTTGTTTTTGCTGGAGCGCAAGGCAGAAGGACATTCTTTAGGTCTCAGAATTCCCAGGGCCTGGTAAAAGAGGGGCTTTCAAGCTAAACTTTGGGAAATGAACAGGCACCAGATAGGTTGAAGGTGAGTTGAAGTATAGGGTCTGCAGGGTCTCACTATACAAATCAGACTCATAGTGATCCTCCTGTTTTCAGCCTCCCAAGGCTTGTGCCACTATGCCCTGTCTCAGTCCCCAGGAGCAGGTGGGCAGACTTTCCAAATTGACAGTATTTCTAGAGACAGGAAAGTAAGGCTTTAGGATCTAACACTTCAGTGTTCTTGGTGGAAAGTTGGGATAATGGGGAGACTGCTGAGCTCCCAGAGCCATGTCTGCCTTGGGGGTAGTGAGTGAAAAATGAGTCATTCTTATAAAGAAAGTATGAGTATACTATATATTGGACTGGAGCTTTTACTCTTAATTATTTGGGAGGCTGAATGAAGCAGTAGAATTGCCACTAGTACAAAGCCAGCCTGAGCTACCAGTTACACTGATCCTATGTTTGTTTCAAAAGTTTTGTATGTTTGTGACTTTTGGTTACAAATTTCACACTTTTATTTAAATAATTTGTAAAGTGTTATTTTGATTATTGAATCCCTTTTTCCGTCCCTTTCACTAGACTGAGGTCCACTAGACAAGCATTTCTACCACTGAACTACATCCTTTTCCCTTTTCAAAATTTTTTTTCATTGTCCCACTGAGTTGTCCAGACTGGCCTTCAGTTTGCTATCCTCATGCCTCAGCCTCTTGAATAGCTGAAATTATAGGCCTGTGCCTCTCAGTTGATTACTGAGTTTTTAAGTGTTCTTACAAATTTTTTTACTGAAGTGGTTGTCTTTCTTACCAAACTCTATTCCCACCTTGGAGAAAGCACATGTAAACAATCAGCTATATGCATGGATGATATATATAACTTTGAAAAATTTGTAAAAATTACATTTCAAGTAATTCATCCTTAAGAAAAAAATTTAAAAACATAAGTGGAATGAAAAATAAAAGCCATTTGTTCCATGCTTCAGAGATCATTCTGATTAACATTGTTTGAAATAAAACTTTAAAAATTCTGATTTCAATTACCAACTTTAAGACCAATTTTGGAACATACCTCTATAGCGTGGACTTAGGGTAAGCTATTTACAATTATAACAGTTCTATTTCTGTAAACAGTAATAGACTTATAATGCAAGAGCTGTATTGGGCTAAGTTAAATAAATGTTTATCAAGTACGTGGTGGGTTTGGTGCATTTTTTTCTTCATTCCCCTTTGCTATGGTTATAATAAATAATTGCTGGCTTCCTGCTTTAGGTCTTGGCAAAACATAAATGGAAAAACTATCTGGAAAGTTGCTAAATGCCTTGTGTAACATTGAAATCTTCATTTATTTTGTGTTTAGCCTGCTATTTTTTACTTCCTTCTTTTGCTGGTCCCACTATTAAACCCAGGGCCTTTGCTCTGAGATGTATCCTTAGCCCTTGTTTTATTTTGAGACAGCATCTCTTTGAGTCACTTGTAAGCCTCCTGCCTCAGTCTTCCAGAGTGCTGGAACTGCAGGCCTATGCCATGCATAGCTACTTGTGAAACAACAGAAGAGCTTGTAGACATGATCTTTTTTTGTGGATTTTTCAGAATTTGATTCTCCTGCTGTTCTTTTTTTTTTTTTTTTTAATGTATTTAGTATAGGGTCTATAGGGTCTCATTATACAGATCAGACTCATAGTGATCCTCACTGTGAGTTTCAATCTCCCAAGCACTGGAATTATAGGCTCGTGCCCCCCCCCCATCTAAATCCCCATCTCAGTCCCCATCTCAGTCCCCTCAATCCCTGTCTCAGCACATCCCAGGTCTAGGCCCAGCACAGCACACTGGGGATCAAACCCTAGTCCCTGAATCTGCCTAAGCAAGCACTTTAATTCACTGAGCTATCTGGCCAGCCTTCACTGTCTAGTCTGGTTTGGTTTGGTTTGGTTTGGCTCCCCTCCCCTCCCCTCCCTTCCCACAAGGTTCACCCTGCCGTGGGGGTGGGGCCAGGGATTGAACCATGGTCCCTGCAGTTACCTAAGCTTTCCTAAGCAGGCGCTTTAGATTGTTGAACCATCTCACCAGCCTTGTTGTCTTTTTTAAAAAAAAACATACTTTTCCTGAGGAGTTTTTCCTTGTATAAACAGGGAAGGATGAAACCCATTTTGTAGTATATATTCTTCTTTTTCTTCTCCTGCTGCTCCTCCTCCTTGTTCTCTTCTTCCCTTCTCCTTCTTTCTTGAGACACTGGCTAAGATATGCTGTTCAGGCAGGTCTTGAGCTTGAACTCATTGTAGCCCAGGCTGGCCTTGAGCGTGATCTTCTTGCATTGGCCTCCTGAGTGCTGGAATTACAGGTATATGCCACTATCTCTATTACTTTCTCTCCTTGCTGGGACAAGGTACCTGACACCTGAAATGAAGGAAGGAAAGGTTTGCTTAGCCCCAGGTTTGTGGAGGTTTTAGTTCATATTCAGCTGGGCCAAAGTAGACTCACGTGGCAGAGGAAAGCAGTTCTTAGTGTTGTAAAATGACCAAACAGCAAGAGCAAATAAGAGGAGTCATGACAGCAATGTCTACAGAGAGCAAGTCTAGTTCCCTTATATTGCACTCAGGATCTCTGTCCCAGGCTGGGTTTAGCACTTATACCCATTATTCTAGCAGTACTCAGATCCATAATCCCAGCCTTGGATCATGAATTAAGCACAAATTCCAGAAGCCACCCCACGACTGCAGGGAATTTTGCAGGGACAACTAGACATAAACCACATCAGTCACCATGCCTGGCTATCCATATACAATTACTTTTAAAATTTATACTTTTATCTTTGGTACTAGGGATCAATATATAGTGGTATTCTACCACTGAATTACACTCTCAGCTAATTTTTTCTGGACATGATTTTTCTTAAATTGCCAGGCTGGACTCAAAATCACTGTTGGGATTATAAGCATGTGCCACTATGCCTGCTCAAAGTTTATTTTACTGACAAATAATAATTGTGTATATTTATGGTGGACAATGATATTTTAGTAAATGTTTATTCTGTGGAATAATTAAATTTAGCTAATATATCACATTTTTGGTGATCTTTTTTGGGTGAGAAAATGCTTAAAATCAAATCTTTAAGGACTTCTGAAGTTTTTTAGAAATGGAAGAGGAGTAACAGTAGACATTCAACTATTGTTAGCTTTATTTGCAGCCTACCAGTGAAGAAATTTGTTGAGTGTATTTATATATTTTTATAAGCACTATGGAAGGTGGAATGACTTCTCAGGATGTATTGCCCAGGAATAACAAAATGTAAACCCTTGAAAAACCGGCTGTGTTTGCTATTCTTTGGCAGTATCATAGGTTCACATAGGAAGCCAGTTACAATGAGTGTGGAGGAAATGAGAAATCCTCATTAGGCATCAGGATGGGACACATCATCTTTGCTGCTAATGCTATTATCTTATGGGAGGGACATGGCTTACTGCTTTTTAAATGTCAGGATTTCCCAGTGATTGTTAAGGACTTGGTATTACTGTATATGTTCATTGCCCTGTAAGTGCAAGCTAAATTGAATCTGAAGTGCTTCAAGGAAATGCTAAGATCACATTTGCAATTTCCACATGTGAACTTTATTTACTCTTGTAGCCGTGTAGGTGTCCAGAGTTTGCCCAGAGGCAGATCCTCTTTATTCCTATTGTCTCATAACTGATTGCTATAGTCAGTTGTATGCTTCCTGGGAGTAATCAGAGCCATGTGACCGCTGCCAGCTCTCTCCATCACTGTCATCTATAAATTAAGATGGTCTGCCAGCTCCTTGTAGGTCCTAGTGAACTTGCGTTAGGTAAACTTAACAGATACAAATAGAGATTTTACAAATCAATACACTTTGAGGATGGTAATCTGTGTTTTTCATTAGGGCACTTACGCATTTTTATAATCATTTGGGGAGGTACAGTGGACATGAGGAGAAGAAAAAAATGAAACATTTGTATTCTAGTTATATTCGAATGATAGAATTCACTTAGGAGGAAAAAAGGTTAAGTACTTTTATAATATTTGATTGTCTTTCTCAGTAACAATGCATTCTTTAACCATTAACCTCAATATTTGTGAGCAAAGTTAGAAAATCTTAGCTCCTGTGAACTCTTTTTTTTTTTTTTTTTTTTTTGTCTTTTTTGAGACAGGGTCTCGCTATGCAGTTGAGGCTGGCCTTGAGCTCACTTTTGTAGCCTAGGCTGGTCTCGGACTCGCACCAATCCTCCTGCCTCAGCCTCCCAAGTGCTGGGATTACAGGCGTGAGCCACCACGCCCGGCTCTTCCTGTGAACTCTTATGAGGTTTGTGTCAATAAGGGTGAGATAGCTTCATCATCAGATAGTTTTATCACTTCATCATTTACCCTGTGAGTACACTTTTGGGCATTTCCTGCTCTGTATACAGTACTGTGCCAGGCATTCAGAATAGAGCTCCTTGGCCAGGGTGATAGCTCCATGGCACAAGTGCCTGCCTGGCAAGTGCAAGGTCATGAGTTCAAATCCCGGTCCTGCTAAAACAACAACAACAACCCCCCCCACACACACACAAAACAAACAAACAAAAAAACAGGTGCAAGAACAGAGCTCCTGTTCTCCTCTTCCAGTGTTCAAAACTGCCAAGGGAGAACAGAACATGGGCAGATAGCTCCCATGTAGTCAGGTTGGGTTTTACTAACCCATACTGAATTTAATTTCCTGAAAAAGTCCCTGGCACACTATGTTTTTCTTGGCTTTGTAAATTTTTACCTCTAAAATTAATAATTAATACTGTTGTCCAAATTAACATTATCACTATCAAAGAAATTGACTGTTAACGGTATAAAACCATTTAGTGTCCTGAACTCCATATTCCAAAGCAAGGGGATTCTGAGCCTTCAGTAAAGTTAATTGATAAATGGTTTGGAGCACATACCCTGTTATGGGTAGTTCTTGCCACTTTAAACTTACTCCAGGTCATTTGTGCCTCCAACAAAAGACATGAACAAGACACATCAAAGATGGTGCAGAAGTTTTATTTGAAAAGTGAGAGGTGTAAGGACTGTGGATATAGCTCAGTGGCACGGCACCTGTCTGGCACACACCAGGTCCTGAGTTCAATTCCAGATTCCAAAAAATAAAAGAGAAAAGGGGTGAAAGGTTAGGGGGAAAACTGGCTGTGAAGAACAAACTTGAGCCATATAAAATAGGAAAGGAGAAAAAATAAAAATAAAATTCCACCCTGGTGTAGAAGATACAGCATGGGCTACTGTAAAGAGTTACTATAGTGGGCTTCTTTATGCCATTTACTTCTCATGTGAATGAACCCTGGAGAAGTTGGAGTTACCGGTTCTGAGAGGCAAAGCTGTGTAGATCCTGGGATCCCACCATGTTTCTTGCCAGTCACCCTAAGCCCATCTCCTGTTTCAATCCTGGTTGAGAAACTGGGAATAGAGGAATGCATGGAGAAGACAAAAAACACCTCACAGAACTATTTATGGGGGAGAGTCAGACTGGCATTAAACAAATGAGAAGTAGAACATAGAATGCCTAAAGAACATAGATGCCTAAAGAAAAATGAAAGCAAGTAAAGGGAAGGAGGATCTCCCTGCTGAGGAAGGGCTGTTTACTGAGAAGCCTTTTGAACATTTCCATGCTGTAGGCAAAGCCTTCTCTTTACACAGGGACACACATCCAATGTCAGTGCATCTTTTCCAGTCTTAGCTTTCACATCCTGAAACAGAATATTCAGGGCTTCAGCCTGTTGGCTTCCTGAAACCCCTGGGGAAGGCAGGTGGGCTTACCAGTAATCTTTCACAAATAGCACATTCTCTGTACTCTCTTAGGTTATCCTTGCTCATCTGGAAATGAAAATCTGACACAGTTAGAAACACATCTGAGTTTTGGTGTTGTGTGTGATTGGCAGAGATGTTTAAATGTGTAACTTTCCACTCAGTAGTTTATTTTCCCCAAAATACTATCAAAGGGCCAATTGTAACAATTGATGTTATAGCTATATAGAGAACCAAAGAGCATTGGGTGTAACTCCTTTATTTTACAATATGCACATGAAGTTTAGGGAACCCAGAGAGGTGAAAAGACTTTTCTAATGTCACAAAGTTGTCTAGTGGCATAGTGGGAGTAAAACTACAGTATAATCCAACACATTCATTTATTTCTGACTAATATGTGATCAATATTTTTGTAGAAGATTTGCAAAATGTGGAAGATTGTGGAGATAGGACAAAATTTGTGCCATATGGTAGGAATAATTAGTTGTCACATTATAAAACATCTTACATATATTTGATATTTTGAAGTGTCTTAATGGCATTAGAAAACTATTTAACTGAATGAAGATGCAAGAACTTTTTTCAACAGTTATAAACTATTTATTGAATATTTGCTGCCAAATATTGTTTAAATACATTATCTTGCAGCATATCACTTTCAAGTGAAAATGTCAGAAACAAACACCAATATTTACAATTCTTTTAAGGAATGGTATATAATGACATATTAAGGTGTAAATTTTTTTTTTTTTTTTTTTTTGTCTTTCTGTCTTTTTGAGACAGGGTCTCACTGTGCAGTTCAGGCTGGCCTTGAGCTCACTTTTGTAGCCCAGGCTGGTCTCGAACTTGCACCGATCCTCTTGCCTCAGCCTCCCAAGTGCTGGGATTACAGGCGTGCACCACCACGCCCGGCAAGGTGTAAATTTTTTAGGCTTATAATTCTTAAAAGAATAATAATAGCAAAAGTGATGCAAAATCTTCAGTGTGAGATTATGATTAAGCTACATTTTACAAAAATATACTGTAAGATGGCAATAATCCCATTCAACATCCTGGGTTCGATCCCTTCAAGAGGGACTGATAATTTATACAGTCAAACTTTAAAATTTACAGATAAAGGCAGTTTAATACTGCCACTGAGAAGTACATCTCTTAACATATACAATTTCCAGGCCACAGTTTTGAAGATCTAAAGTATTAAGTTGGTTTGATGAATTAGTCATTTGGCACTTATGAACACATTTTTTGCCTTGCCATCCTTAAAAAATGTTTTCAGAGTATCACTGACACTTTTGGAGTACTTAACAAATTCTTTCTTTTGGTGTTCAAGTGCCCTGCAGTTCTGGTATTGCTGTTTCTTCAAGACATTATCCACTGTATCAAGAAGTTCTTTTATTGCACTAGCTATATGTTTGATTGTCTGTAGAAACCTCACTCTGTCATTGATCTCATCTGAGATCTTACTGAGAATTTATTTAAGGCCCATGCCTTTTCATTTAGATCCTGGAATTCTGGCTCTGGCCACTCAGTCATATACTCTTCTATGTCATTAGCTGCCATACAAAAAAGGGACTCTGAAATTCACTTTTACACTATTTTTCTCTAAAATTTTCATAGTGATGTCTTGTATGAGACCTGGGTTTTCTTTTATGGCTTTAATGAAAGCAGTTCTTAGTATTTGAGCTGCAGACAGATTTACTCATTCCAACTCATTAAACACAGGATACATGACTGCATAGAGAGAGTGGCATAGAAACCATGGAAGTTGTCTCAGCTTCATTCTTCATCTCTTCCATTGTCATGCTCATTCAAAAACCAACTGCAGTAGAAAAAGCTGTGCTAAAATGCAGAGGAATCTTCATTCACTGCAGTATTTCTTCTTCTTTTGTATGACAGAAGAATGGGCACAAAAGACACACTGATCTAGTCCAGCAACCAAGACATAGATTTCACTTCCTACCTTTGGAGCCCTCTTCAACTCCCAGATCAGTTCACTCCAATAGCAGCCAGTGAAATTCAAAATGTAATAAAAAATCTACTGACAAAGAAAAGCCCAAGTCATGATGGATCACAGCTGAATTCTACAAGAAAATTCCAGAAGATAATAATCCCAATACTACTCAAACTCTTCAATGAAATTGAAAAGAAAGCAATACTGCCAAAATCATTCTTGGAGACAAGTATTAATACTAATACCAAAACCAGAGAAAGATGCAACTACAGAAGATAGCTCCCTCATGAACATAGATGCAAAAATCCTTGATAAAATCCTACAAATAGAATACAACAAATCATCAAGAAGATTATACACCATGAACAGGCAGGATTCATCCCAGGGATGCAAGGATGGTTCAACATATTCAATCTATAATTGTAATACATTATATCAATAGGCCCAAATCCAAAAACAACATGATCATCTCAATTAATGCAGAAAAGGCTCTTGAAAAAGTCCAACACTCATTTATGTTCAAAGTCCTACAGATAATTGGAATAGACAGCCTCTACCTCAATCTGATAAAAATCACTTATGACAATCCAACTGCTAACATAATTCTAAATGGGGAAAAACTGAAATTTTTTACTCTCAGATCTGACACAAGACAAGGATGTCCTCTATCACCACTTCTATTCAATATATTCTGAAATCATTAGCTAGAGCTATTAGACAAGGGAGAGATATAAAAGGAACAAGAATAGGTAAATAAATTAAACTATCATTATTTGCAGATGACATGATACTCTACTTGGAAGACTCAAAAAACCCCACCAAGAAGCTACTAGACTTAATACACAAATTCAGTAGTATACCAGTATACAAAGTCAATACCCAAAAGTAATAGCATTTCTTTACACAGATAACAAACACACTGAGAGAGAAATTAGAGAAACAATACCCTTTACAATAGAACTGTGAAGAGTGAACTAGGAATTAATCTAACTAAAGAAGTAAAAGATCTGGGCTGGAGAGATAGCTCAGTGGAATAAATACTTGCCTGGCAAGTACAAGATCCTGAGTTCAGTCCCTGGTACCACAAAAAAGAAAAAAAACAAAAAACAAAAAAGATGAGAAGACAGATCTATTCAGTGAAAATTGGAGTATTCTGAATAAAGAGATCATAGAGATTTTTAGTAAATAGATAGCCAAGGAGATAGCTCAGTAAAATATGTGCCTGCCTGGCAAATGCAAGGTCCTGAGTTCAATCCCTGGTAACACACACACACACACACACACACAAAGCAGAAAATTGAATGGTATTTCCTGTTCTTTGATAGAAAGAACTAGCATCGTGAAGGTGGCCATACTCAAAAATTTTATACAAATTTAATAGAATCCCTATTAAAATATCAACATATCTCACAGACATAGAGAAATCATTCCTAAAATTTATTTAGAACCAGAAAAACGCTAGAATAGCAAAGGCAATCCTGGGAAAGGTAGGAGGCATTACAATTCCTGACTTGAAATGATACTACAAAGCTACAGTGATAAAATCAGTATGGTATTGGCAAGAAAATAGACCTGAGGATCAGTGGAATTTATTAGAAGATGCAGGTACAACTACAAACACACTCAGCCACTTTATCTTCGACAAGGGGGTCAAATATGCTTACTGGAAGAAAGATAACCTCTTTAACAAATGGTGCTGGAAAAACTGGCTCTACATGTCAAAAACTAAAACTTGACCAGGTCTATCACCATGCACTAAACTAAATTTAAAATGGATTAAAAATCTAAACATTAAAACAGAATCACTAGATCTTTTGGAAGAGAAAGTAGGAGGAAATCTTGAAGACATAGGGGTAGGCAAACAGTTCATGAACAGAAATCAAACTGTACAGGTAATACTTGAAGGAATTAACAACTGGGACCTGCTTTTGTTCAGAAGTTTTTGCACATCAAAAATTACCAACAGGGGATGTGGGGATAGCTCCATGGCACAAGTCCCTGGTTGGCAAGTGCAAAGTTATGAGTTAGAACCCTAGTCCCAGGGGAAAAAAAAATACCAACAGAGAAGACAACCCATAAATTTGAAAAAAATGTAAGCATTCAGACAGACTTCTCTCTAGAATTTATAAAGAATTAAAAAAACATAGGACCCCAAAATTTAAAGACCCTATCCAGAAATGGGCATCGGAGCTGAACACACACTTCTTAGAGGAAGAAATACTAGAAGCTAATAAATACATGGAAAAAAATGCTCCACATCAATAGCCATTCGTGAAATGCAGCTTAAAACAACACTGAGGGCTGGGGATATAACTCAGCAGTACAGCACTTGCCTAGCAAGCTCAAGGTCTTGAATTCAGTTTCAGGTTCCAAAAATAAATGAATAAAAATAAAACAACACTGAGATACCATCTCATCCCAGAAAGAATGACTATCATAAAGATATCAGCTAACAACAAGTGTTAGAGAGGCTGTGAGGGAAAAAGAACTCTTCTCCAATGCTGGTGGAAATGTAGAGTCGTGCAACCATTATAGAGATCAGTGTGGAGACTCCTCAAAAGTAAGACTAGAAATCCCATTCAATCCAGCTATCTCCTTTCTGGGAATTTTCCAAAAAGAACTCAAAACATCATATCAGTGATATATGTGTGCCTGTGTTTATAGCAGCACAATTTGGGATAGCCAAATATTGGAAACAACTAAAATGTTTGTCCCCTGAAGAGTGGATGAAAAAGATGTGGTATCTTTATCTGATGGAGTATTAATCAGTTACAAAGAAAAATAAACTCAAAGCCTTCATATATAAGTGGATGCAACTAGAAGGTCTACTCATAAGTGAAATAAAACAGACCCACATGTGTAAATATCATATTGTCTCCCTAGTACAAGAACTCAAAAGAAATAAAATTGAAAAGTATAACACAGTTAAATGGAAAGCAAGACCTTAAGGATGAAACAATGAAGAGAGAGAAAGGAGAAAAGTTAGGAAATATGGCAGGGGCAAAACCATACATTTATATCAATAAGATGGTTAAGGCAATGATGCTAAGAGTCTCCATCAGGATTTTGAAAATAGCAGTTAATGGGTAAAATTCTCACCCTGACTAACTATATATGCTAATATCTGTGAACTAAGCTACTAAGCTGAGGATAGCAATGTATAGTACTAACACCATGCTTGAAATACCCATCATTTTGGTCTTCTAAATGTGTACTGCTTCTAATGTCCTAGCAATTATTGCTATTCTCTCTTTAAAGTAAATGTTTATAAAGAACAAAAGTAATATAACAAGATATAAGAAAAAAATATATCATAGGATTGTTCTGCTAACAGTGTTTACATGGTTTGATATCTAAAATAACTAGAACTTGTCAGTGTTGTCAGTTGCCTTATGATTCAGTACCCTTCCCAACAAAAATGGTTTGTTGGGTACTTGTCATTTTTGCTACTCTGTGCCTCCAAGAACCAGTTAAGGGCCACTAGCAGCTACCACTATCAGTCTATTAAAACACTGACACTGGTAATTGCTGTCTAATGATTGTTTCTATTGTGGTTGCTATCTATCTCTTTAAGTGGAATTTTAACTTAATGGGTGAGGAGATCTGTGCCCTTTGGCTGTACCCCTCATCTCAACAGACCTGTTTCTTTACTCTGTGAGTAGAAGCTCTTCTTTGGGTCCTTCCTCTGAGATCTCAATGAGACCTTTGGGCCTCCACGTAGAAATGAATCTACCCACCTACTCTCTGTTTCTGTCTGTGTCTCTGTATCTCTGTCTCTGTCTCTGTTTCTCTTTCTTCTCTCTCTCTCTCTCTCTCTCTCTCTCTCTCTCTCTCTCTCTCTCTCTCTCTCACACACACACACACACACACACACAATTTTGTGTGTTATTTTAGAGGGCTTATAGACCAACATTCCCCCAAGTTCAACTTTGGGTTCCTGGCAAAAAAAAAAAAAAAAAAAAACACTGTAGTAGATGATAATGTGACTTACATCTTTGTGGTTATCTCATTAAGTCACTTGATAAAAATAATTGAGGTGAGCCTCAGATGTTATAGCAGAATTGTTCATTAAATTGACTCACTTGAGAGGATTTCACAGAGAGACACAGCTCACCCTGCCCCCCCCCATCTACTGTCCCTTTATCCCTTTTCCTCTCCTCTGCTGTGGTTCGCTGTTTACTACTTTGTTCTCTGAATCCCTTACCCACACTAATGTTCTCTTTCCAATTTGAGTGTTTTTAATGTTCCTGGACACATTTGTCATTTTAAGAATTAAACAATTCAATACTGAAAGTAGTAGATAGTAGGAGCTGAGTGTTGTTTGTGGAGCTAGACTCCAGATAGCCAACATAAACTTTGTTCTTTAAAAATGGTGTACAAGAAATCTTGGCCATCTTTTTTCCTGCTCTCCTGAAATGGCATTTCCTCTGGTGGCTGTGTTGACCAGATATCATCCCCATATCCTCAGCCTTTTAGAGAAACCACATCCTATTTGAAGGTTTAGGGTCCAAGGTTGAATTCTGTACTGTGCAGCTATCTTTTATGCTTAGATATCTATAACATTGATCTGTACTAAACAAGTGATATAAAACACTGATACCTCAAATGGCCTGAGAAGGTACCCATAGAGATAGTGAAAAATACTATCTCTGTTCCTGTAAGCCCTCAGATTTCCACCCTTCATAATTGGGGCCCAGTTGGAGATTGCCTTTCTCTCAAAAATGCTTTATTTCAAGTGGGATATAATTGTGATACTCTAGTGTGAATTAAGACCAGCTGTGAATTTTGCTGCTGTTTTCCTTAATCATATTGAGAACCTTGTTTAGTACAGTAAAGAGTCCACCTTACGTGAATCTGTATGTAAAACTCTTAAAAAATTTACACACTTGGTGTTTTTTCTCCTTTTCTTGATACAAAGTGTGCTGAGTACCTAGAGGTTACAGGTGGTACAAATATTAAACCTAATTGAAAGTTTGTTTAAATCCTAAACTATAAAAGAACTTAAAGAAGGCACTTGTGTTGAGCTCCCGATGAATATTTGAAGACAACTGTCATCAATAAGCAGCAAAGTGGGAAAAAAATTGGGGCATGCTTTTGATCGTGTGTGTGTGTGTGTGTGTGTGTGTGTGTGTGTGTGTGTGAGAGAGAGAGAGAGAGAGAGAGAGAGAGAGAGAGAGAGAGAGAGAGAGA